>JAHXMU010000618.1:154395-179952 GCA_019455685.1 Philornis downsi
TTGCCTCTTGAGCTTCTTCTGACAGCTGTCCTATAGGAAGAATGCAAGACCTTATAATATCTATTCCATGAAAAAGGATTTTGTGGACGCTAACTGGCATGATATACCATGGGTATTGGTTTAAGTATAAATTTCGTGTGACAATAATAAAACTTTCAGAAGCATCTTCATCAATAGGGTAACCACTACCTAAAGTTTCCAAACTTCTTTTTGAGCCAAACAAAGCCTTTCAATGGTATGATTCACTAATGACTGGAGTGAAATTTTTGCATGCATCTCAGTGATTTCTGTTTCAGCTGGATAACATTTTTTTTTTAGCTTTTTGAACATTAGTGTAGAAGAGCAAAAGATTTTTGTATTTTGTGTTTAGTTTTATCCGAATAACATCGTATTGATGTTTCGACAAATTAGCATCAACCATTAAAGATAAGGCTTCATCGGGAGAAAGGCTTCCTAAAGGCTCAGAGCTAAATCTCTTGCATATCTTTTTCACTTCCGTACCTTTACTGGATGAATCTTCCGATAGATCTTTCACAAGACTAGCTGAATCTCGCTTTTCCATTTTGCGAAACACTTTCTCACTACCTTTAATAATTTCTCGGTGGTCAGTTGAATCTGGAAAGGTTTTGGATCTTTCTTTTTTCGATTTTTCACTACAGTCATCAACGTTTTTCGGTTTTCTCCCAGCTTTTTTACAACTTTTCGGTTGTACACTTTTGGGCAGTATTAACGGTTCATCAAGCCAAATTGAATTTAATGTTAAGAAACGGTCACGATGTCTTCCACTTTTTATCAATTTTTCGACTAGCTTAAAACAAATAATATTTATGTTCACCTTAACATTTCTTTTCACGTCTTCTGGTATATCTTGAAGACCATACCTAACCATTATTAATGTCAATAAGGCGTCTTTGCGATGCATTTTGGGAGTTTTTATCCATTCTTCAAAAATGTCCTTTCTCGAAAGAATCATACTGGAAAAGTGAAAAAAATATACATATTAAGATGTTTTTGATTTACCTTAAAGCGAATACTTGAAAGATTAACCAAAATATAGATTTGCACCGAAACTGCCAAGAATAAACAGCTTTTAACTCTACTTGAAAAAAAGGAAATATTTTATTTTTTGCACTTCCTGAAATTCTCCCAAAAAAAAAAAAAAAAAAAAATTTAATACTTACAATGGAAATATTTAAATGAAAATTGTAATATATTTTCTTGAAATAAAGTTTAATAATAATAAGAAAAAATGATGACAATCAAATCACTTGTTAATCATAGAACAAAGTCATACAAATAATACGCTTCTCTTTGAAATCTGAATGCACCTGTTGACAACAGCTGTCTTTAAAGCTCAGTTTTTCCTAATCAGAGCTAAAAACAAGCAAACAAAAACTGAATTGCAGTTATCTATTGTATTGAGACGCTCATTAAACGATCAGAAAGAATGTTGTCAGACATTTTTTTTTTTTTTGATTTTTTCTAGCAAGATTTGTGAATTACCACAGTGTGCGCTGTATGACAGTCGACACGTACACATTTGATATGCTGGTTGAGTTCATTTACTTCGGCTCCACCATCAAAAACACTAATGCAATTTTTTTTTTCTATTCATTTTCTTTATTGAACCTTTCTTTTGAAATTTACAATAAGTATTTAAATCTTAATCATATCTTAAACTAAAGTATCCAGCCATTGACGGATCTTATTTTTGGTGAGCCGAACTTTTTATCACCAGACCAAGTCTAGCGTGTCCTTTCTTCTTAGCCGTATATGACCGGGAAAATGTTGAAGGTTTTGAACGAGTGGGTTTGAGTGGGAGGACAACTTCGAATACATATGACCTGCTTAAATTCCTTATGTCCTCGGAAATATAAGGAATGTTTAAATCCTTGTGTATGTTATCATTCCTAATATACCATGGGGCATCATAAATTTGACGCAGTGTTCTTGACTGTCTTCTCTGTAGCTTATTTATAGGTATGTTAGAAGCCGATGCGATTCCCCACAACTGGATGCCGTATGTCCATATTGGCTTCAATATGGTTTTGTAGATGGTGATTTTATTTTCCAAACTGAGTGTAGACTGCGAGCCAATAAGCCAGTGGAGTTGAGCCATTTTTAATTTCAATTGAGTGATTTTAGAGTCAATATGATTTTTTTAGGTGAGACGTCGATCAAGGTGAATACCCAAACATTTAACATAGTTATGAACGTACCGTACATAGTGAGGGCTGGGCAATCGTTCTGTCTAAGAGAGAATGTAGCCTGTACACTCTTAGAGGCATTTACTTTTATCTTCCACTTTCCTTTCCACTGCAGTTGTCTGAAGCCATTAATGGGCAAGTGCTAATGCTCATGAATGTAGTGTCATCAGCGAAAGTTGAAGTTTCAATTGGGGAATGAACAGGCATGTCAAAGGTGTAGATGGTATATAGTATAGGGCCTAGTATACTGCCCTGCTGAACTCCTGCTGAAACTTTTCTTTGAGTTGAAACAGAGTCCTTCGATTTTGCTACAAAAGATCGATCCTTTAGATAGCTCTCCAGGAGCCTGTGGGTATTTGTCGGTAGAAAAGAGATTATTTTGTAAATAAGGCCTTCATGCCACACTTTATCGAAGCCTTGGGAGATGTCTATAAAGAGAGCTGAGCAATATTTCCGATCATCGAATGTTTTTCTGATCTGGGTTAGTATAGGGTGTACTTGTTTTATCGTTCCATGACCCTTACGAAACCCAAACTGGTGCGTGGGTATTACATGGTTTGTTTCAATATGGGGGTACAAAATTTGGAGAAAGATCTTTTCAAACAGTTTAAATAAAATAGAGAGCAAACTTATGGGTCGATAGGATGTAATTTGTGACAGTTTCTTTCCAGGTTATGGGATCATTATTATTTCAGACAGCTTCCATGATCGAGGAAAGTATCCAATTCGAAGTATAACATTGAATATAGGTAAATCTAGTTTGAGGATATTGTGGGGGAGTTCTGAAATCATTTTCGCTGTTATTTTATCATGTCCAGGAGATTTATTCATTTTCGACGAGAGAACATTTTTCTTTAAGAGAGATAGACTTATTTTCATGGGATTTGTGACCATTGGAGTAATGATCATTGGATTCACACGAGAGATTGTATAGTTAGGAGTAAATACTTCTTCCAGATGATCAGCAAATTCTTTCACTTTTTCATCACTACTCCTTGCTTAATGATATGAGCCTGGGGATAAGGTAAGAATATTGCCCACAAAACAGATGTTAATATCTCATTCATGGGATGCAACGAAATTTGTTTTATGAAGACAAATTGAGTTTTTTTTTTCTATTTCTATATCATATTATGATCACATTACTATCCTATTCTATAAAATAACCACTAGACCGAAAGCAAATTGTGCAATAACAATAAAACTACCATGTGGATTATCGTATCATGTATAATTTTGCAATAACTCAAAATCCTTTTAACAGAAAATTTGTTGCATTTTGAAGTATTAACATTCCATTAATGATTCGATAGTATCGTTGGTTACCACAGCAACAATGGAGACTGACAGTTACACCTAAACCCAAAATTAAAAATGGTAGTTACAGTTGATCATACGTTGTAGGTATAATTAAAATTTGTGACCTTTTTTGTGCTGCAAGTATCTGGAAAGCAATTTGTTGCAAGCACAATGTAATCTGTTGCTCAGATGATTGTATTTTATATTAAATTTTGCAACATATGTCGAAAATGTTTAAATCTCTGTGTTGCCAAGTCTTTACGTTAAAAGTTTCCTTAGGCCAAAAAGAACAAATCCATGAAATAACTGAATAACGAAGAGAGTATTTTAGATAGTGCAATAAGATGAAGCATGCAATTGCGTAAAGAAGAGACATGCATTTTCTGGAGAGACACCGTCTATGTAAAGGGTGACGCATAAGTAACGTTAACGGCGACTGTATTGAATGCGATCTTTTGCATCATTTGATTGTAACTCGTGAACCAATTGCATTTTATATGGAAAAAGATGTAGCATATGTAAAAGTCTTCGCAAGGAACGCCTAGACATCCCTAATTGCTGAGAATGTCGCCTGGTGGAAGTTTCGGCATTTTCCTCAATATTTGCTTGCACTCGAGCAATGATCACTTCATTTCGAACTGCACGCGGAACATCACAGATTGCCCCTCGGTGCCCAAAACGTTGAACCAATCGGTAAATTGTTGAAGCGCTAGGAGCATTTAGAATATGAAAGAAATTTCGATATGATCTGAATAATCGAATGCTGACTTTCAAAGTAAAATTGAACAACTTTGGTTCTTTGTTCTATGCTGAGCCTTTCCATCATAAATTTCCCAAGTATTATTTTGTAAATTCTGTAAGGAGACGAAAAAAAGACTTAAACAAAAAATGTAATCACTGATCAAATCTCAGCGTTACTTATGCGCGGAACATCACAGATTGCCGCTTGGTGCCCAAAACGTTGAACCAATCGGTAAATTGTTGAATTGTTGAAAAACTTTGGTTCTTCGTTCTGTGCTGAGCCTTTCCATCATAAATTTCCCAAGTATTATTTTGTAAATTCTGTAAGGAGGCGAAAAAAAGACTTAAACAAAAAATGTATTCACTGATCAAATCTTAGCGTTACTTATGCGCCAACCTGTAAAAAGCCTTTTTTTTTTTTTTTTTTTTTTGTGGTAGAAATAGGCCTGTTTTACCAAAATGGTGAAAGTTTTGCGATTACAGTTCGTAAATTGCGATCAATTTGGGGTCACAATAATGCTTCATAAGAGTCAACTGTAAAGAGATTAATGGATAAATTTGCCAAAACTGGGTCTGTTAGTGATGTAAAGACAACAACGCGCCTTTGACCAGGTCGATCGACCGAAAATGTCGCAGCTGTACGTGATGATGTCGCTCAAATTCCATCCACCTCAATTCGACACCAAGCTCAGCAAATTGGTGTCTCCAAATCCACTATGCAGGGAATTTTGACGAAACATTTGCATCTTCATGCATACAAAGTTCAATTGACTGAGGAATTGAAGCCAGGGAGTTCGTTAATTGGGTATTGGAGAGACAACATGAAAATGCTGATTTTGCTGATAAAATCATCTTCAGTGACGAATCCCCCATTTCCATCTTGATGGCTTCGTCAATAGGCAGAATTGTCGCATTTGGGGTGAGGAAAATCCTCGAATGATTCACGAGAAGCAAATGCATTCTCAACGTGCCACTGTGTGATTTGGATTTTCGGCTGGAGGAATCATTGGAGCTTTTTTTATGAAAATGAGGCATGTCAAGCGCAAACAGTCAATGGTGTTCGGTATCGTGAAATGATAAACAGTTTTTTCGTGCCTGGAATTGAAGAAATGAATATGGAGGGCATGTGGTTTCAACCAGACGGCGCCACATGTCATATAGCCAGAGAAACAATTCAATTGCTACATCAGTCACTTAAATCTTGCGTTCTTGCTGGGACACCCTTTATATGAGCACATGATCATAGACGAGTCATAAGTTTGCTATGCTTCGCTTAACACATCGTTTTTTCCTCTCCCTTGAACAAAGATTTCTACAAAACCATAAACAACGAGTCTTATACATACTCGCATATTGTTGAGTGTAACTTAATTGACTCTTAAGGTAAAGCAGAGTAAGACATCAGCGGTTCTTTAATATTAATCTAGTCCCATAGAAAGGGCGACTGGAAGTTAAGCTCACATATAAACGAGCAAAAAGTCAACGAACTTCAAATGCTTATCAAAATAACTGAATCCAGTTATGACCACATCATTAAAATCATTGTTACGTTTTGTTTCTGGCTTAAGTCAAAGTTCTATGAAAGAAGTAATTTATGCTTACATTTACATAATTTCATATTTCCGTATTGAATCAATTACTAATGCTTGGCCTTAATCGATGTCAAAGAATTCAGCATTACGGCGTATTCATTATGTATGACAGCAAACGAATAAAAACAAACTCTTCCGTGTTTAACTTAGCTGCTTTTTTCTTGTCTGGCTTCAATTCTACCTCATCTATCTTGTTTCATACTTATCACTGAGATGGCCCAAATTATGTTGGCTTTGACTCTTATTCTACCAATATTTTTGTGGTTAAGGTCAGTTCTGATTTGATTTTGTGATAAACAATTTTTTCTTTATTTAAGATTTGGCTTCACAATTAAAGATATAACTAATCAACTTTAAGTTCAGGGTGATTTTCAATGCTTAGAGCAAGGAGAGATAAATAAATTTACTATCAAAATAGTTTTTGTAATAAAAATGAAGACATGCTAGGAATTTAACCTACTTTATACTAGCGATATGTAAGGCAAGTTGATAACATTTGCCAATTATGGAATCGAATATGCTTGCTTAACAATATTTAGTGATTAGTAAGAAATGTCATTTAATCTATAATTTCTAACATTTTTCTAACGAGATCCTAAAGAAAACAGTATTCAGACAAAAATCGTCCGATAAACTTATTTTCAAAATATTGTTTGTGATGAAAAGAAAGACATGCTAGGAGTTGTTTAATCTACTTTAAATTAGCGATATTTAAGGCAAGTTGATAACATTTGTCGGATTATGGGATCCAACATAGTTGCTTAACAATACTTCGCGATTGTTAAGAAATGTCAATTAATCTATAATTTTTAACATTTTCCTAACGATTTGAAAACAGTATTCAGAAAGAAATCGTCCGATAAACTTACTTTCAAAATATTTTTGGTGATGAAAATGAAGGCATACTAGAAATTGTTTAATCTACTTTATCTTAGCGATATGTAAGGCAAGTTGATAACATTTGTCCGACTATGGAATCCTATATGGTTGCTTAACAATATTTAGTGATTTGTACGAAATGTCAATTAACCTGTATTTTCCCATATTTTCCCAATGATTTGAAAACACTATTCAAACAGAAATCGTTCGATAAACAGACTTTCAAAATATTTTTGGTGATGAAAATGAAGACATACTAGAAATTGCTTAATCTACCTTACCTTAGCGATATTTAAGGCAAGTTGATAACATTTGTCAGATTATGGAATCGAATATGCTTGCTTAACAATATTTAGTGATTAGTAAGAAATGTCAATTAATCTATAATTTCCTATATTTTCCGTTCGATTTCAAAACAGCATTCGAGTAGAAATCGTCTCTAAGACAATTTTATTTTCAAAAATCTGTAACATTTTAACAGAACACACAGAGAGCAAGCAAAGAAGATACTGTACTTCAAAGAAATTGCATTTGTGGTCACCATGTTCGACCATAAGGTTCGATATAGACCGCCATTTATTACGTTCGCCTGCGAGGTGTGTCCGAAAAATTTGGTGAATTTTCATTTTTCTCAAAAAATATTTTTTATTCATCAATTTCTATTTTATCTCCTTCAAAGTAGTCCCCTTACATTTTTTCCAATCCTCAAAACAGTTCTGATATGCACTTTTTGATATATCCTTGAGCTCTCTTAGCGATTCAATTTTTATCTCCTCAACCGTCGCAAAATGCCGTCCTTTTATGGGTCTCTTCCATCTTGGGAACAGGAAAAGGTCGAAGGGGGTCAAATCTAGTTAATACGGTGGCAGAGACATGATTACGGTATTGTTTTTGTCCAAATAATCTCTCACAAGCAAAAATGAGTGAGCATAATGCAAAAGCCATAATTTTTTTCCCCCACAATTCCGGTCGTTTTTTCGTATTGTTTCACGCAAACGGCGCATAACTTCAAGGTAATACTCCTTATTTACTGTACAACCTTGTGGTAAGAAGGAAAGGAGTGATCAAAACCTTGACATTTAATCGAACTTGGCTTGCATTTTTTAGTCTTGGCTCGCCAGGGACTCTTCCATTAGGTCGATTTTTGGTTTCGATGTCATAACCATATACTCATGATTCGTCACCAGTTATGACCATTTTAAGCAAATCTGGATCATCGTTGACGTCATTCAACAATTCCTGAACGACGTCGCATGAGCAACGTTGTTTTTGGTCAAATATCAGCAATTTTGGAACGAACTTCGCTGCCACTCGCTTCATGGCCAAAATTTCCAAAACGATTGCATGGCATGAGCCAACCGATATGCCGACATCCTCAGCAACTTCTCTAATTGTGATTCGACAATTCTCCATAACAATTTTCTTCATTTCTTCAACATTTCCATCGATTGTTCATGTGCTGTGGCGTCCAGAGCGAGCGTCGTCATTTACATCTTCTCGACCTTCTATGAAAAGCTTGTAACACTTGCAAACATTTTTTTGACTCAGAGTACCCTCACCGTATGCCATTGTCAACATTTCAAGTATTTTTGAGCACTTAATTCAATTTTTTACACAAACTTCTCTGACCCATTTTTTTCGAAAGCAGAAAATCGCCGAACATGCAAAACACTTGTCTTATTTATGCCTCTCACAAACAAACTAAACGTGGTATATGGATAAAACTGTGAACATATCTACGAGACGAGTGTACCAACATAAAAAAAATAATAATTGAAAGTCGAATGTACGTAGCCCGTGAAATTTGAAAATTCAACTTATTTTTTGAACAAACCTCGTATATGATTATTATATCTTCACCCGAATTAACGAAGTTATATATCACGCCAAAAATATAACACTCTGAAGAAAGCGCCTAAAGTATCAATTATCTTTGGACAAAATGGGTATCGTAAATCTTTATGAAACTACTTGAAACTTTGGCGGGAGTTTGAAATGGACTATGTCGGTTTATCTCTTCTGGCACTTCGCATATAAATTGGCCGATTTCCGGAAATCTAATTTGTTCCCTGTACCTTCTCATTCATAGTCTGCAGTAACTCGCCCATTGTATTGATTTATAATGCTGAATAGAATTTGAAAAAACGAAAATATTTATTAGTTACGGTAATTCTGATACCTTCCACACAAATAGTCGATATAGCCCATATTTTCTTGGGTTCATACATTTTATTTATTTTCGTCACTTGTTCTGTATTATTTTTAGTGAAATTTGAATAAATCGATGGCGAGCAAACCACGCCTTTTCTGGTCTCTTCCATACAAATGACCTAATTTAATTCTTATATTCCTAAATCCGTATCTTTCTTTCAATTGCATTAAATTTCTTATAATTTAGCGCAAATGTCTGATGCCATTTAGTAAACTTAGTGCTGCAAATGATTTCCGATTCAATAAAAATCACTGGTTATAGACTGGAATGGAAGAATCGTATCCAAAGAAGGCAAACTGACGGTTTAAACTGCGGGCATGGTTATGGCGTCTGTTTTTTGGGATGTGCATGAAAATATTTTTATTGATTATCTTCAAAAAGGAAAAATTATCAACGGCTAATTTATTGTTGGGTTTAGGTGTTGAAATTATTGAAAAAATGCCGCATTTGGCGAAAAAGAAAGAGTTGTTTCATCAGGACAATGTTTCAGTTCACATGACCACTATTGTGATCCCCAAAATTGATGAATTAAAGTTGAAATTGCTTCGTCAAGCATCTTATTCCAGAGATTTAGTTCATCCGGACTGTTTTCTATTTCCAAACTTGACAAATTCGCTCGGTGGTGAAGAAGTTGCCAACAATAAAGAGATGGGATCTATGATTGATGGTTATTTTAAGGAGTTTGACATTTCCTATTATAAATAGGGTATAGAAGCTATTGAATGTCGTTGGAAAAAGTATATTGAGCTTAAAGGAGATTATATTAAAAAATGTAGAAAATTTTTTTCCACTTTTGCCAGCAATGAAGAGGTAAAGTCTTCCGTTGTTGGATATTTTAATGAGTTTGACAGTTCTTACTAGAAACAGGGTATAGAAAAAAGTGTGTTAAGCTAAAAGTAGATTATGTTGAAAAATAAAGAAAAATATTCCCCACTTTGTTGTGTCTTCTTTATTAGATCGGCTAGTTTTTGTACTGCCCCCGTAGACGATTACTTAAATTGGGAAAATTTACTGATTAACCACGCCCCTTCAGATACAAATAACCCGTTTAAAACATATATTCCTAATTGCACTAATTCTATTCATATTTGACATATGTAGAGTCTGTTAAAATAGAGTCTAAGAACAAAAACGGGTAATATTTTAAAGTTCCTTCTTTCCCACTCCAAGGAAATTTACCGATTTCTCGTTTGTTGATAAGAACTTAGGAATATATTGTGTCGAGAAAATTTGACGAAGTAACCAAATTTCGAAGGCTTTAAAATATTAACTATTGAGAATTAGAAACTTTTTGTGGTATCAATAAAAAAACCTGTAATGCTTCTAATGGTTCAGTTTATTACCCGTCAATTAATTTTGTTTTTGTTTTTTTTTTTTTTTTATATATAAATTTAAACAACATGTTAATACGTCATTAATTGAAATCGATATAATAAAACCTTCCCAAATTGTATGTCAAATAATAAGTTCAATGCAATTCAATTAAAGAATAAAGACAAATAGGTACAAAAGTTGAATTTAAGCAATTTTTCTTCGTCCCATACATAGGATGAGTTCAATGTTCTACAACAAAAAAAAAAAAAAAGAAAAAAAAAAAAAAGAAATAATAATAATAATAATTATATTTCTAGCATGAATTTTTCTTTCGATTGTTGTGAAAATGATTTTTGTTTTAATCATGCAAATACCAGACTGTAAATAGTTCAATAAACTATAGTTTATTAATGACTATCGCTAATGAATTTCAATACAAGTTTTGTGATCGTTTCCAAGGTTATAAACAATTGTTGTTTATAAAACTTAAATTCAAATAACAACGTAGTTCAAGTTCAGGGATATTGTGGGATTTGAATAATTTGGTTATTGATATGTGATATTGCGTATAAATAAATAGCAACTGGCATAACAATATCATATATGAATATATGAATATCATATATTAATGATTTGTAGAAAGCCACAAACACTTGGGGATTTTCTTAATATTATAGGCAGGTTACTATTTAGATTTATAAAAACGAATGCTTGGGATACTGTAAAGTGGATTTGGATAGTGCATTCCTTCATTTCCGTCCAAAGAGAATGTAGGCGGGAGTTTGAGGGCACTGTCCCGACATGGAACATGGAAGCATTGTGGGAAGACCGTGCCATCGAAATTCCTATGTTCAAGACACATTCGCGGCTGTAGCATCATCAATTCAGGCAAATACAAACGTTTCGATGCGAAACTTATAGGCGCAAATTGAAGTTAGCAGACGGTCATTACAACTGATAATTCATGATGGCTTAAACTTGTTTCCGTACAAAGGCCAAACTACGAGCAAGCTGAACTGTCTGGATTTACTTATTTGCCTGGAATTTTGTCAAAAAATGATTGAAATGGCCGAAGAAGACAACAACTTGATAAATCGCTTGTTTATGTCTAGTGAGACCCATTTTGATCTAAACGGCAATATAAACAAGCAAAATTGCCGTATAAGGAGTGAATCTAATCCAGAAATACTTCATGAGACAGAACTGCGTTCAGAACGAGTCCCTGTGAGGTGCGCAGTTCCAACAAGGTGCATTGTGGGGCCACATTTCTTTTAAAAAACGGTGGAACTGTAACTGTCAACTGTTATTTGAAACCGTTGAAGGAGTTTCTTTTATCTACAACAGCTCCGAAAATGTATCCGTTTCAACAGCATTTGGTTTCAGCAAGATGGTGTAACTGCACAGAAGGCCAAGCCGGTTATGGTGGACCTTCAACTCAAAATTCCCAAACAAATGAATATCCAAAAACTTCGCTTTACGCTGGTCACCTGACCTGACTGCAGTCTGCAGTCTATCATCTTCAAAATGAATTTGTTATATAAAATAAAATTGATTTTTTACAAAATAAAAGAAAAAAGAAAGAAATGAAATACGTTGATTAAAAAATAATACTTGAATTTCTTATTGTAGCGTAATTGGTGTGCCACCCACCAAATGCTACCCCATGCAGAGTGGAATATGCCACTTCGATGGGTGTTTCAACATGATAACGATCCGAAACACACATCGAAAATGGTAAAAGAGTGGCTAACAAACAATAGGATTCAAACTCTTGATTGGCCGGCACAATCACCTGATTTGAATCCTATTGAAAACCTTTTTGGCATTCTTAAAAGGAGAGTGGCAGGACATCGGTTTTCCAACAAAGAGGAGCTATTCAACAAGTTGAAAACTGAGTGGGAAAACCTTCCGGAGGATTGTTTTTATTCATTAGTTGCCTCGATGCCAAAAAGGTGCGAAGATGTTATTAAAAACAAGGGCGGATACACAAAATATTGATTTTGTTGCTATTGTTTTGCGCAAGTGAATTCCGGCTCTGCTGTACATTTTTTCATATTTCTTTTAAACGCAATTGTTGTTGTAATGTATTGGTTTTATAGCTTAATAATAACTCTGTGAAAATAAATAGTAAGCTTTGTTTTAAATGTTTTATTTGTATGAAAATTATGTATTTATAGTCTGAAGTACATTTTGTTGCTTTTGTTTTGCGCAACACTGTATACATATAAACTATATATATATATAAACTTGATTTGAAATATTTTTCCCGGTGTGGCAACTGACTTGACATTTTGCCTAGAATGACATGGTTTATAGTAATCTATCATTCATGCGGCCCCTGATGCTCCATGATTACAATAAAGGTTCTTCAAATATCACAGAATAAAAATAGAAAACTATGATTTTCTTTCTCAAATTTACTTCCGCTTCAGCTGGTTTTGTAACACTTGAATAATATTTGCCTTTAACTTTTGGTTTTTGTATTTTATTGTATTTCTATAACCCATAAATTCATTTAATTGGTAATTTTAATATTTATCTTTGTTTTCCTATCTTTCAGATTCCTTCAATAATCGGCTTTCTAAATTTGGATTAATGGAAGCGAACAACGATTTGTCTTACGCTACATTTTAGGTTTTGTTGTGATCAGAAATAGTACAATATTTTTTTTGTCTAAATAATTCCTAATAAAATGTGATTCGATTCGACTAATTAGAATAGTTAAAAGTGTTATTAGTTAACATTTTGTTTATAGCATAATAACAATAAGTTAAGATTAACAAAATGTAAAATGTAAATAAAAAAGTGCATAAAAACAATTTGTTTGGTATTGTAGTTATATTGAGTTGAAATCTGGGTAAGTACTCGTACATATTAATTGGGCCTTTGGACCGGTTTAGAAATTTCAGTCAAATGAACAGACTTACATACAGCTTCATCCAACACTGTTTTGCCAGAAAGGACGTGCTGAGTCGCTGGAATCATTAAAAAAATACTTTGACATTTTTATTCGTAGAACTACGTTTGGTAAAACTCCGATGCGTGTTAGATTACTGAGTTTATATATCTGTGGTCACAACCCGTAACAGCCTAACTCGAGTTAGGACATAATTGAGTTATTAGCACCATCGTACTCGGTGTATCTAAATTTATTTGCTCTAAATTTTTCATGTTTGTATCTCTTCTAGGAAGGCAATTAATCCTAAAAAACCTAATAGCTTAAGTTATTTTTCTAAATGACTGTTTTGGCATAACTGCCTAAGTCAATTTAGGATTACAACAAATATAAACATTATTTTTTCATCATTGCCTAAATCAACTTAAGTTGTTAATCCAAAAAAATAAAGAAACAATTTTATTTTCCTAACTTGAGTTAAGCTCTTATTCCGAATTACAATTTCGTTTTTTGATAAACATAAATTGAGTTAAGGTCTTTCTCCAAACAAAAAAATTTTTATTTAATCTGGAATAATAGCCTAACTCAACTTGAACTTTTTGACTTTCTTTCGTTCAACAATTCATAAGAGCCTAAGTGTCTTTTTCGATAATATCTTTTGACTGCGAGAATAAGCAACTATTTTTTGTTAACAACTAAGTAAAGAAATTCGTTTTCCTGGAATCTGAATCTTCTCCTGATTTTCAGTGAAGATTCAAAACTTTAAACTCATGTACTGAAAATATTGATAAACAGACTTAGGCTGTTATGGGTTGTGACCACAGATATAATATATATATTTATTTATATTGAATTTATTTCAATTGAATGTAAGATATGAATCTAGGAATATATGGGCGAAATTATGCAATTTGTATGGGGGCTCCCAGAGAGGGCAGAGTAATCCGGTTGATTTTGTAAGTAATTGCAGCCTACGTGTGAGGGGCGGAAAAATTGAATTTCGATAAATCGACCAATTTTTATGCGAGGTACGCGAAAGAACCAGACAATGCCCCTCATTTTAATTCCCAGAACTCACTTTACAAAACGCATAACGTGTGCCAAATTTGATTGAATTCAGTACAACTGTCAGAAAGATATGAAACTAAGAATATAAGGGTTAAATCGGTAATTTCTATTGATGGTACCAGAAGGGCTGTGGCAGTGCTATCCGTTTTCATTCAATGCCTTGATAAATGCTCAGCGCGTGCTAAAAATTTGACTAGATTTAGTGTAACCATGCAAGAGATATGACTCTCAGAAAATATGAACCAAATGGGAAATTCGTATGGGAGGTGTCAGGAGGGATGTTATTAGTCTGTCAACATTTTTTAAAATTCTTCCAAGTATTATAAACAAATGCGGTGACCAAAAATTTAAATTTACGCCAGTGTAATAAAGTGAATTTACAATCAACTGTGTTTTTTTACATGAGTCTCGCCGTGAGGCCTTACTCATGGTGTGCCATCACACATGGGGCTGTTTTCTATAATTCTTTTCTTGGTTATAATTCTTTTCTTCTTGCGGCAGCCAGCGCCCCTTTGGGGTACCCAAACTAATCCCGAAAGGATTAGTCGAACCTTTGAGATTAGAAGTAGGTCCCCTTGGAAAAACTTCCTCAGGCCCGCTTCCTCTCTACGCCAAAGTGCCTTTGCAGTCACTTGGTATGAAGTGAGCTACATCCCGGTTAGGAGTGAGGTAATCTAGGAGCACCTCGATTGAAATGAACAGTGTTTTCCAAGCTTCTGCCTTCCTTCAGCAACGCAATCTGAAGCAACGCAAAAACACTGAAAACACATGTTCGGGCAACCACAACCAGCACGATGCTCCCACTAGAGGTCCAACACCATTGACCAGGAAGGAACAATGTTCCTTGAGCCCCTGGTCACCCGTGCTACCAGAAGAGAAGAACCCTCTGGTCTGGGTTTCGCAGACAAGCTACTCCAGTTTTGCTTTATCATACCTCGCATGGAACTGGTAAACCATTATCTACGGCATAGATTTTCAATGTCCGAGGGGAAATATCAACACAGCAAATTAATGTCATGCTCCTCTAGCCTATTAACCATATCTCTCCACGGACGAACTCCATGGTCGTACGACTATTAAAACGGAAAAGATATATCTTCCGATATCTCTCGACGGCTTCTCTATAACCGCTCCTGTTGCCAGGGTGTGTAATTATCTTGTTAAACTATGACACCCCCTTTACTTGGTTTTCGAAAAACGAATTCCAAGGTCAGTTTGATGTCACATTATAGGTGGACCCCAAGATATAATCCACCTGTTCCTAGGGCGCCTGGCACAAGGCCACACTACTTTGTTTTTTTAAGCAAGCATCATCCTTTGCCTGCTTAATTACAGGATCGGGTAGAGAGGCTTTGCGTTTTAGGGATAAACGGTACAAAGCATCCTCGGAAACACCCGTTTATCCACACAAAAAAAACGTGAATTTACAGGGGAAAAACTGAAATTCGATCAATTTCTATGGGTGCTACCAAGGGGGGTAGGTCAACCTACGATCTGCAAAATATTACGTTGTGCCGAGTTTAGACAACTTTAGTACAACCAGCCAGCTAGATGGACATGGCTCAATCGACTTGAAAAATCATGGAACACATTTATTGGAAACATTCATTCGTTCGTACGTTGCTTCCCTCTGCGTGCTACATTTTTCCATACTAAATTATAAAGGCTTATCCATTTAGTGGTTTCAAAACCACTGGCCTGATAAGGCCGTCAGCTGTTAAATACCTATCATCTGATATGCTATTTATTTAGTGAAAGGTTTGCCATTTACGAATATGGATCACTTAACAGCCGAAGAACACGTGGAAATAGTTGAAACTTACGAAAAATTGGTGATTTGAACTTGCGCACTTTTTGTGCATTACGGCGTGATTATGGTCGGCGTAATCGACCTACTGTGCAAGGAACTGACTAGATTATAAAGAAATTTGGAAGGACTGGAAGCGCTACAGCGCTACTCAGAATGATATGGAGCACATGGCTGCATCCATTCTGGTACCTCCCATACAAATTGACCGATTGTTTAAAATGCAGAAAATTCTTTGCAATTTCTAAAATACTGCACAAAAACGCATTCATTATAGTCGCCGTTAACGTTACATATGCGCCACCCTTTATAAGTTAAATAAGGTAAATTGTGTGAGAGGTACCAAAGAGGGCGTGGTTATTCCGTCGATTTTTTTACATTTTGCCCAGTATAATTAAGCAACATCATTGATGAGAATTTAAGGAACTTCAGACCACGTATTATGGAGTATGGTGGAAAATGAAATTTCAATAAATCATTCAACTTGCATGGAAGGTATCAGAATGGGAGTGCCCAATGTCGTTCATTTTCTCAGAATTTGGACCACCGAACGCATGATATATGGCAAAACGAATTGGCCGCAATCGACTGGAAGATATAGAGATAACAACATATAGGTCAGGTCGGCCATTTGCATGGGAGATACCAAAAGGCGCGTGGTTACTTGGTGGATTTTTATACAATAATATAGTGGATAAATGAATATAAATTGCTACAGCCGACAGTCTAATTAGAAATTGCAGAGAATTGTTTGAATTTTGAACAATCGGTCAGTTTATATGAGAGGTACGAGAATGGATGCAGCTCTGAGGTACTGCTATGATAAACTCTGAATGTGTACAAATTTGATTTAATTTGGTGTAACTAAATAAAGGACATTGAAGTGCATATCTTCTATTTAGTTGTATTAAAATGGTCATGTGCATGGTAGGCGGCAAAAAGGGCGCGGTTAATCGATTTTTTTTTTAATTTTACATGGAATTGGGATACAATGCAGAGGACTAAAATTTGAATCGCTGCATATTACGGATAAGGAGTTACAGCGAAGAAATTGAGTGGCGGATAATCTGTCAATTTATAAGGGAGTTACCACATGAGATTGTTTAATATATATAGTCAATTCTGCGATCTGGGAAAATATTTGAATGTGCCAAGTTTTAAATATTTCCATAAAGATCTAGGAAAGTTATCACGTCCACCAGCCAACCCGCCAGCCAGATAGACGAACATCGTTTAATCGGCTTGAAAAGCAGTAAAATACCTTTCATTAATAAATACGTGGTACTTTAAACGCTTCCTTCTGGTTGTTACATTTTTGCCTTATCAAATGATATATACCTTCGTTCCCCCGGGTAAAGAAATATAAACAGGGCGCGTACGAAACCGCAGTGCAGAAACAACCTTTATATCAATTTTAGTCAGTAACTGATTTTACCCGTTTTCATTGGAGCAAGAATATATAGAATACCGTCAGCGACGCGGTAAACTGCTCGGTTTTTACCACATATTGTTCGGCATTAAAGAGCAATAAAAGATCAACAATTTTAACTTACTGAAGCCTTCCACCGAAATGTTATACATGAGGCATCTGCTTTTTCCAATTCAGGCAATTTGTAAGGGAGATACCTTAAGAACTACGCTTGACGATGGCTAAATTGTACGAATTTGAATGGAAGATATGAACTAGGAATATGTGGGTTATATTATGTAGTTTGAATGGGAGGTACCAAAAGGACGCTGTTAACTGCCGATTTTTTCGTTTTCTTCAGATCATTCTGAAGCTATATCATTGACTAATATTTAGATCACTGCATACTATCAGCCAGAAATTACGCCAGAAAATTGAATTTCGGTAAATCGGTAAATTTATGTGGGACGTACCAGAGGTATACAAGAATGCAATCGATTTTCATGAACCTATAAGAGGTTTCAGAACAGACATGGTTAATCGGTCTATTTTTTAAATTTGTCTAAGCGTTACAAAGCAATAGAAAACATACAAATAATAGTTCGCTGCTTGCTTCCTACCGACTAGCAATTATAGAATCAGTCTATTTTTTCAAAATTTGTCTAAGCGTTAGAAAGCAATAGAAAATGTACAAATAAAGGTTTGCTGCTTCCTGCTGGTTAGTAATTATAGAAAACGGTCCTATTCCTAAAAGTCGATTAATTCGTACGAAAGGTCCCTGAGGAGGCGGGTCATCAGGACCCATTAACTATTCCAGGGTACGATCCACCACAATATTTATTAGGCTTTGCGAAGTTTAAAAAAGTATTGTATAACACTTATTGTGTATATCAGCTAACCACGCAGCCGAACTCTGTTCAATTGACTTAGAAGGTCTTGAAACATTTTTAATCAATAGATAAATTTATACTTAGAACGGTACACGAATATACTTTCAATCCTTCGGGTTTTTGGTTTTCTGTAAAATTCACAACACTGAAAAATTTCCTATTAAATCATCTCATTCGTTTCATTTAACTTAAATATAAACGTTTCATCGGATTTAAAGGGTTAAAGTGAGTCAAAGATATAGCTTCACAATTTCCAAAGCATATCTTTTGGCTGCTTCAAATATTGATTGGTTTTAACGTTGCTGAAAGCCATAAACATAACTTTTTGAGTCGGTTTTGTTCAGTGATTCGCACGACTTTTGAGCCATGATTCGCTTGTCAATCTCTGGTTATAGTATAGTGCAATAAGGCAATTTCACATCGACTTTTAATGAAGAAAATGGTTCATTTTTCATAGAATTAGTTCATCATACTAAACTAAAACCTAGTCAAGGGTAAGCAGAGTGTGCTGCAAATTTGGGCAGAATCTTTTTGCAATATGAAATGATGAAATCACAGCAGCCCATCATAGTGATGTTACGCCTTATGGACAATGATTATTAGTATAGGGTTACCCATTTTTCGATTTGAAAAGTAAAGTTAAATAAGACACACATAAAGCTATGATTTCGCTGAAACTTTTATTTCGTTATAATGCTTGGACCTTGCCATTATATGCGAAATACATATAATGTAATTTATATAAATCGCCTCGGGATTGGTTGCAGCAGTAAATCCTCCAGCATCATTTTCGAAAAAGTACGGCCCAATGACACCTCCAGACCATAATGCTCATCAAGCAGTCACTTTTTCCGGATGCAATGACTTTTTCACAATCACTTCTAGGGTCTCCGAACCCCACATGCGACAATCTGGCTTGTTGACGTGACCCCCGAGTGAGGAATGAGCTTCATCGCTGAGGAAAATGTTGTTCGATTGAAAGCCCACGTTTGAATTACAACTTTAGCTAGTTTTACGCATTCTTCGGTTGTTAAGCAATCCATATTTGCAAATGACGAACCTTTCACTAAATGAATTGCACTTTAGATGACAGTTATTTAACAGCTGACAGCTTTGCCAGACCGGCGGTTTTGAAACACACAAGAGAAACTTGTGTTTGGCAATGCCGGTTTCTATGAGAGGCATAATGGAACCAACTTCAACATGGCGATAAGTTATCAAACAAAATGGATCATTCGGCCGGTCTGGCAAAGCTATCAGCTGTTAAATACCAGTCATATGAAGTGTAATTTATATGTATTTATATTATTTATTAGCCGTTTAGGAATATGGACCGTTTAATAACCGAAAAACGCGTGCGAATAGTTAAAACTTACTATAAAATTAGTGTTTCAAATGTAGGCACTGAAAGTGTTACAGATGTGGTCAGGCCTGTGCATAATCGCAATGCACGCATTACAGATTATTCGAATTTCAGTTCAGAGCGATATGGCCGTATAATAACCAACTTCTTCTTTAAGCCTTTCTTTCAAGCCTTCGTCATACTAAAATTATAATGTCGAAAGGAAACAAATGTATCTTACGTACTAAAATCAGTCACCAATTTTGCTTGTTAATTTCTTTTCTCATTAATCACTGAGCGAGCAGGTTGAAGTTGTCCTGTGTGAATACAAAATTGTAATTATAGCCTTTACTGTAATTGTAACCTTTACCAAATGAATTGTTAACATCTTATCGTTTGGAATAAAAACTGAGTTGAATTAAAACGGCTAGTTTTATTTGACCTGTTAAAAACGATTCACACAAGACTGTGAAGGCAAATTCCTTCGCCATAACAACCCCTATTACCGCTTTTAAACAAGGAATTATAAAACTTGATCTCCATAAAATGGAAAAATATCCGTAAGGCAGCGAGTCATTAAAAAAGTTATGTAGAGTTTTGCAAAGAAAATCAGCACATTTCCTTAATATTGAGGATGGCACCCCGTCCGGACCAGGAGCCATGCCTAACCTCATCTTTCGTAATGACGATATCAGAGAAAATGTGATGCATTTATCTGTATTATTTTATTATTATTCAGAGCAGAGAACCCTAGATTATAGCAGATGAATCGATTCTGGGAGTCTACGAGAGAAAAAAACATTTCACAAAATATTTGGGGACCCATCATCCTTGAAGGATGAATAACAATATGTATGGTGAAATACACGTGGTTAGGCGCATCAGAATAACAATTGTGATGGATAGATCAAGCCTGAAGGATGGGTTCTATATAATGCAGAACGAAAAACTTTTGGGAATGAACTGAATTAGCGGCGCAGAGAAGGATGAACTAAGTCATTTTGGAAGAAGAGAATATCAAATGATGGAGAGACGAAATGGTGTAGAAGCATACGAAGATGAAGCGTTTGATATGCTTTGCTCTGGCTGCGACTTAGAGTCGATCATCGACCAGTTTCAAAGACTGCCTAGTTAAGTAGGTAACATAAGGTAGTGTACTAGGGTCATTATTATTTAAATTATATAGGTATATTGATGACTTGTCAAAACTAGATTTTAAAGGCAAATTATACATGTTTGCAAATGACATATGCTTACTTTATAATTATAATTATCCTTTAGTACTACAAACACAAATAGAATGTGATGCTGTGATTTTATGTGAATATCTAAGGGTGAATAAACTAGTTTCGAATGCAAGCAAAACTAAAGTCATGAGATTTAGACCCAAAATCTTCTATTAATGATACAAATATGATCGTACATAAAATCAAAAATATCGTCAGCATCTGCAATTTTATACAAATTTAAGAACAAATTAAATGTAAAGCTAAAGCTAATGTTATATCAGTCTCTGATACATTCTCATTTGACGTACCTTCCTTTCGTGTATGCATGTAAGTCCACCACCTGTCTAAAAGCTCTACAATCGGCACTGAATAAATCGTTAAAAACTGTTTTTGATCTACCTATGAGATTCAGTACAACTTCTTTATATAAAGATTATGCCACAAATGTCTTACCTGTTAAGGGATTATACAAACAACAACTTCTGCTCTATGCCCACAAATCAATAAATGGAATTGGAATCTTTACAACATCCTTCCATGGAAATATATCGTATACCCAAAGATCAACCCGTCAAGCAATGCATTTAAATGTCGTGTTTTGTCGGTTAGAGTTGACCAAGCAACGTCTTACATTTGCTGGACCATTTAAATATAATCAATTGCCAGTATACTTGAAAGAAACTTCACTTTTATCAGCTTTTAAAGTCCAATTTAAAAAAATAAAATATTTGATAGATAATTTGGAAATGCTTCTAACATAGCTATTTTTGGGCAATATCATAAAAAAATTGTAGTTATCTTATTAAACTGTAATAAATAATTTATTTAAAAGAAAAAGTAATTTCAAAAAACAGTACAAATAATTGAAACACATTTAGATTTTTGTCATAGCTTTTATTAAGGTAATCATTTTTATAACTTCAAGACATTTCAGATACTATGAAAGTATATTATATGTTCGCTTTTCTAGTTTGTAAAGATTGACTTATCCCTCTTAGCCATAATAATATGGTAAAATTGTTACAAAAAACAATATTACAAAAAAAAACTAAGTTTTCGTTAATGAAAACTATACAGTTAATAAAAAGATATTACAAATCAATAAAATAAACTAAAGAAAAATTACAATTTTCTTTGGTCTCCTTGTTGTTCGCCTGCAAACAAATCTTAACTTTTTAAGAGTTGTTTAACAAAGGATGTATTAGGAATAGTTTTCAATACATGAAAATTAAAAGGAATTTCGAACATGCTTTTGGTGATTCGTAATCATTGATGATCTGTTGGTTACGGACAAAAGTGGCAAGCAGAGTTGAATAATTTTATTTAAAAGTACAAAAAATTAAAATAAATCTAATCAATTTTAATGAAAACATTATATTTAAGAAAAATATATGGGCGTCGCCACGCCATTAAATATAGTTTAACAGAGAAGGGAAAAGCCTAAATATTTGTTTTAAAAATCATTAACATCTTCCCCCCTCTCTAAGGATTTAATTAACAATTTAAGAGATGTTCGTATTTATCACCGTCGAATGTATTTTTTAAATGCTCATTAATAGTGGAATAATTTGTTTTAAAGTACAACAAATTGTGAAAAAAAACGATGATTAAGTTCGTTTATCACAATTATAAAATATATATGGATGGAGATCAATACCCTGTTGTAGTGATGGAATAAAAACGTTTCATTCATTGAAAATTCAAATTTCCTTTCACTATAGAAGGCATTAATATCTTAATAAACGCAAGGATTAATAAGAGATTTGGTCTAAAGGATTAATATTTCGAAAGGAAGTATTGAACCACATACTAAAATTTCAGAAGTGGGATAATATTTTTTAAATCCATTCACATTAATTATAAAATTAAAAATTTCCAATGAAAAAAAAAAAAAAAAACTCATGGAAAAATATTATTGTATACACAAGTATATAACAACACATATTTCAAATGGAAAAAAACATAATAATGTTATAAAAACAATGATGAAGGACTTTCTTGACAGAATAGTGCCCATGAAGATGACTTTAAGCAAACATAGCGGAGTCATTTGTTTAAGGCTAAGATTTGTGTATGGGAAGGCGTTTGTGAAAGCATTCTCCACATAGAATATTCGATTATAAAATGCAAAATGTTTACTCGGACATTATTCCATATAGCAAATGTCCAGCTAGGCTATTTCCTACAAAGGCCGCCATCTAAACGTAATGAAACTGAAATAGCACTGGAATAGCATCTTCTATTCCAGCCCTGATTCCGGCAACCGAGTCGAAACTACTCGTATGCTAAATTTTGATTCATAATCATATTTTCAAAAAACTACTACAAAACTATTTGGTGCTAATTCAGCTTATGAGACATTCCGTTTGCCTCTATATTTGGTTTAGTTCGAAAAACTTTAGTTAAAAATTTGCAATTTAAAATATTTAATACCTTATGTAAATTTCTGGTAACCTGGTAACGAAAACTTTATAATAAAAGTAATTCGAATCATGCTATTTTCTATACGAAATGTGTCGTCTACCCACAATTTCTAATAAATGACGTCTAGTTGGGCACTATGGGACTCTATACCTATACGAAAAGTGTCTGAACAACCAGATGTTGTATATATAGGTACAAAAAGTGTCTGCGCAAATTGTTTTCAGTATGAAAAGCTTCTTTGGAGTCATTATTCTGTATTAAAAATATCTACTTACATAATTTTACATATTTGACACTTTTCTACATGAAACATTTTCCTATATGAAACAGGTCTGCACTAAAATTTTCCTATATGAATAGTGCCCACACTGGTACTTTTCTCTGTAAACAATTTTCTACATGCAAGGTGTACATACTGATACTTTTCTATATGAGAAGTATCTTCGCTGACACTTTTCTATATTAAAAAACTTTCCGCTGACACATTTCTATATGGAGATTTTTTAAGATTTAAGTTTTTCAAGTTGGCAGCACTGGTTGGTAATGGCGTCCAAACGTCATCTGTCAAAATGAAAAGTGTACAGCATACTCTGCCATTTCATCATGGAGAGACTAACAACCGAGCAACGATTGCAAATCGTTGAAATTTATTATCAAAATTCGTGCTCTGTGACAAATGTGCATCGTTTGGTACGACCATTTTATGATCGTCATAATCGACCTGCTGAATCACCAAATCGTGCTGTTATCTTCAAATTTCGCACCAAATTTACTTTATTGGACATAAAACCATCGACTCGCATGCATAGAATGCGTATCAAAAAAAGTATTGCAGCCGTAGCGACCAGTGTTAATGACGGTCGTGAAATGTCAATTCGTCGCCGTTCTCAGCGATTGGGAATGTGTTACTCAACCACAAGGAAAATTTTACACATCGATTTGGGTTTGAAAGCCTATTAAATTCAACTCACGCCAAAGCGTCTAATTTTTGATGAATGGGTCCTATAAAAGCTCAATGAAAATCCGCTGTTTTATCGAAAAATTGTGTTCAGCAACGAGGCTCATTTCTTGCTGGATGTATACGCAAAAAAGCAAAACTGTCACATCTGGAGTGATGAACAGCCACATGCCATACTTGAGCTACCGATCCATCGCGAAAAACCGACAGTCTGGTGTGGTTTATGGGCTGATGGCATCATCGGTCCATTTTTCTTCAAAGACGACCGTGGAAGAAACGTTACCGTCAACGGCGTACGATATCGAGCCATGATACACGATTTTTTTTTGCCCAAGTTGGCTGAGTTGAACTTGGTTGACTTGTGATTTTATCAGGACGGTGCAACATGCCACACTGCTCGTGAAACAATGGATATATTGAGGGATGAATTTGGTGAGTAGCTTATTTCCCGATTTGGCCCTGTGAGTTGGCCCCAAGATCTTGCTATTTAACGCCTCTTGATTATTTCTTGTGGGGTTCTATAAAGTCGTTAGTCTATGTGGACCAGCCGAACACCATTGAAGCCTTACAGGATAATATAACACGCGTTATTCGTGGAATACAGGCCGAAATGCTCGAAAAAGTGACGAAAAATTAGACCTTCCGAATGGACAGTTTGAGACGGAGCCGCCGAAAACATCTACGATTAAAAAATCACCCTTTATATAGAAAGTGTCTGCTCAAAATGTTTCCAGTATGAAAGGTTTTCACCATGAATCCATTCTGTAGGAAAAGTATTTACTTAGATAATTTTCTATATTTCTTTAATTGAGTCCCTACAGTTTGTACTTTTACATATGAGACTTTTCTATATGAAACACTTTTCCATATGAATAATGTCCACGCTGACACTTCTCGCTGTGAAAAGTGTCCACACAGAAACATTTCGTTATGAAAATTTTTCAAATTGATACTTTTCTTTGTAAACAATTTTCTATTTGAAACGTGTCCATACTTACACTTTTCTATGTAAGAAGTGCTATCGCTGACCCTCTTCTATATGAGAATGCTTCTCGTTGACACCTTTCATACGAAAATCGTCTTCGCTGACACTTTGTTTATGAAAAGTGTTTACATTGACACTTTTCTATACGAAAAGTGTTTTATTTCGGATTACAAGCCGAAATGCTCGAAAAAGTGACGAAAAATTGGACCTTCTGAATGGACATTTTGAGACGGAGTCGCGGAAAACATCTACAATTAAAAAATCACCCTTTATATAGAAAGTGTCTGCCCAAAATGTTTTTAGTAT
>JAHXMU010000618.1:195920-227732 GCA_019455685.1 Philornis downsi
ATAAAAGATAAAATGGTTAAAAATAGTTCAATGAACGCTCAAATTATTTCAAATGTGAACTACTTTATTTTATTTTTTTTTTTTTCAATATTATATTTACCATACATATAGAAGCGTTAAGTAGTTCTTCGAGCGTGATTTGGACAGTTTGATGATCATGACGAGTTCTAACAATACCCTGATACCATAACTAAACGGCCATAACTAAAGTCGCCGTCAATCATCTAAGGGGTTATGAAATTGTCAGTCATTTTTATTGCTATAAACATTAACGTACACGCCAGTATGCCAACGTCATGGCGGATGAAACAATTTTACGGTTCTGTCTACTGCCATAACTGTAAATAGTTTGGAAATCATTGAATTTGTGTTTATAGTGTAGACTACAACCGAGGTAGCATTGCCAGGCGGAAAAGTTAATGGGTTTTTGAAAACAAACGTTTTCTATACCGCTTGCAATAGCTGGAAATTGTCATCCGGAACCAGACTATAAATGTTCAATTATAAATAATTCCTATGAATTTGCAGAAATTTGTACGATTACTACAACTAGACATTCATTTACACTAAAAACGTAGCAATCCATTGAAATTGCTAACTCTTACCGGGACAACTTCTATTTAACAGCAAGAAAAACATAATGACTGGAAGCTACAACTGAAAAACATAAGATTTGAAAAAAATGATTATAGTAATTTCGTACATTTCTTGCGATTAACGTATAAATAGCAGGGACCATCACCAGAACGAATTTAAATTCGAAAATAATTTTGCTTTGTTTCAGTTTCAGGAATGTAAATCAAAGTTTTTATTTTGATTCCGACAACCGAATTAAAATTGTATTGCATTTTATTTCTAATTCATACAAAACAAAGTTAGAAACAATTAAATTGTAAATTGTATTAAAATACAGTTGAACTTCTATAACTCGAACTTCTATAAGTTAAAATCTTCTTAAAGTCGAAGCAAATCTAGTGTCAAGAGCGCTTATGTGGTGAATTCCCTTCAGTTTTGCTTCCATAACTCGAACTTCTATAACTTGAATTTCTCCATAACTTAAATAAAAGTGATGGCACAAGCTTCTGTATGTCGAATTTTTCTCGAAGAGGATGACATACCTTTAATGTTCTTAAGCAATCCTAATGAAGATCTCAACTTTGTGGAAGCGAACTATGAAGCCTGGCTAAGTTTGAATCATATAACTTCCAATGGGACTCTTCTCGATTACATTGAAGTTGATGATGATGTTGTTATATCAAGTTATCCTACAGATGATGATATAGTCCAACAGTGCTCTAACTATTTAATAACTCATACTGAAAGCTTATCAGATAGTGATGAGGAGGGTTCAGTGGAAGAAGTTATTAGAAAACCATCCAGAAAAACAAGTTATTAGAAAACCATCCAGAAAAACTGTGGAGGATTCCTTAAACAATTTATACTTGTATTTACAAACAAAAATAAAAATACAAACGATGAGCACTATGAAGCGCTAAATAAAATAGAGTTACTACATACTCACGACAAAAAAGAACCCATTCAGCAAAAAATAACAACATATTTTAAATAAATATATCTGTGTATGTATGTATGTCTAAAATAAAACTGATTGAATTTCAATGCAGGGCGTGTGTTTTCTTAAGACTAAAAATTAACAAATGTACAGTATATGTATGCAATTCCATAACCCGAAATCTCCTCGAATTCTCCATAAGTCGGATTTTATTTTAGGATAATGGTGATTCGAGTTAAAGAAGTTCAACTGTATAATGAAATTAATAATTTCAACTTTAATAAATATAATTTTGAATTACTTAATTCAGCCCTTTGCTGCGTTGATTGGATTGTGATTCTTAAAAAGCAAGATACATTAGCATGTTACGAAATCTTTTTGAGTACTGTTTTATTTATTTATAGAGACAACATTCCGTATAAAAAGCCTCGTCATCATAAACTTCCTTAATATACACCGGGTCTGAAAAAAATATAGAACCTCCGAAATAAATACCACAAAAGTTTCATTGAGACAGGCAGCAATGAGAATAATCAAAAATCTATCCATTATCAAAGAGAATTTTATTTCCTGAACAAATTTTTATATAATCAATTTATACTATAAAAAGAAAGTGATATAAAAGCAAATTCTATGTCCTTTTGGTCAATGACTCAGTAAATATGTTTGCTCATTTCTTTAGATCAAATTTTGAACCCACTAGTAGGGTGCATTCAGTAAATTTTACAAGTTCGTATGATACGCTTGATATTAGTTTGTTGGAAGTGACAAAGGATGACGTATTTTTTTATTTTCAATTTTTGAAAAAAAAAAATATTTATTTATTCATCAATAACTGTCTTGTCCCCTTCAAAGTAATCTCCCTCAGATATAATACACTTATGCCAGCGTTTTTTCCAACTCTCGAAACATTTCAGAAACGCGCTTTTTGGTATCGCCAACAGGTCCTGTTTCGATGTGTCTTTTACCTTCTCAATCGTAGCAAAACGCTTTACTTTCATCGGTGTCTTCAGTTTTGAGAAGAGGAAAAAGTCAGCCAAGTCCGGTGAATACGGTGGTTGAGGCATGAATACGGTTTTGTTTTGGCCAGAAACTCACGTACAAGCAGTGTATTAATGCGTTTGACCACGTCAATGTCGGCATATAGCTCATACATCTCATACATTGTTAATGCGACGCCGATACTCTCTGTTAACGATGATGGGTCCATATACTTTTCGGAGTATTTTCCTATTATTTGCCATATAACAAGACAGGTAGAACTAACGTCTGGTACAGTCGGATTTTTGTTTGTCGAGAGAGGGCTTTAGCACTGAATCGCTTGCTTAGTCCATAGTAACGTCAGTTAGTAAGCAATACTCTCCTCTTTATCTCCATGCTGAAGTCATTCGTTTTGCTTACAGCAAAACCGGATAGATGAATTCTTCCGTCACCTCAGAATTATAGTTGTTAACGTCCCAAACGAGTAGACTCTTTGTTCGTTGAAACCAATAACTTTGTTTTGTCCTCGTTTACCACCAGACTCATTTTTGCTGCTTCCTTCTCAATGCTTGAGAATGCTGCAGTAACATCTCGCAGTCAAGGTCTATGCCATCTGCATATGCGAGTAACATATAACTTTTATTAAAGATGGTACCAGTCGTGTGTTGTTAGTCGCAGCTTTCCTCAAAATCATCTTCAACAGCATGTTGAAAAGGTCGCACGATAGACTGTAGCCCTTCCTAAATCCTCGTTTGGTGTAAAGAGGCTCGCTAACATCTTTGCCTATCTTTAGTGAAGATTTCAGTCAGCGTCATCCTACAAAGACGTATAAGCTTCGTAGGAATTCCAAACTAGGCCATGGTCTAATACAGTTTTTGCCGTATCGGGCTATCGAAAGCAGCTTTATAATTACACAAATTACTTATTTAATCAACCTATTTTAAGGCTCATATCTTCCATTCTGTTGTATAATATTCAGTAAAATTTGGTTAAAGTTAAGCGATTGCTTAGATGGTGTTTAAGAATTAAATTAAGCAGCATTACTGCATCCCTTCCAGTACATTCCATACAAATTGACCGTTTTCACGATATTAAAATTTTGTCTTCTAATTCTGTTAATTCTATTAATTTACAATTTTGTAAAACTTGAGAAAAATCGGACAAGAAGCATCCTTCGGTGCGATTAATTCAGTTGAATTTTGTGAACTTTATTTTGAGGACAAAATTTGAGGATATTGTCTTTGCCTCTTTGGGTACTTCCCAAACAAATTAAACGGTTTTTAGAAATGTAACCTCTCGCTGTAATCCCCCAATTCGTAGGCTGCAGTTACTTAAATGTTTTTTTTTTATGTATTACTTTATAATGCTTCGAAAAAGTCAGCAGAAATGTCCACATTTGGTCACTCTATTATTTATAAGAGGAAGATCTCAGAAAATTATAATTTTGCTTCCTTTGCTGAACTTCAATTCGGAATATTTTTTATAGAAATTTAGTGATATGCTATGTCCATTCTAGCAGTTTCTCGCTTTTGCACCAACCCAATATGACGTTGGGGGAAAGTAAATATGTGTAAATCAGTTCACCTGTCTGAAATTTCTGTACGTTTTCTAATATCTATATTTGATAGGTACCGGTAGGTTCTATACCAATATATATACTTTTGTAACAGAACGACCATGACTATTGTTATTGAAAAAAATCCGAAAAATATTGTTAGGCATGGTAGGACACCATTTTTGTCACGGCCGCTTATCCCAGGATAGCATTTGGTAGATCGTTCACGACACCAGTGGATTACAATCTATATGTTTCAGTCCGGCCCAACTTTACGTTTGTTCAATTGTTTCACGTCTCTTTGGACCAATCGGCAGGAAACATTAACAAATTTTTCGACATTTAACAGAAATCGATATACGTCATCCTCTGTCATTTCCAGCAAACTAATATCAAGCATATCAAACTAATTTGTAAATATTTACTGAATGTACCCTAGTAGGTTCAATATTTGATCTAAAGAAACGAGCGAACATACTTACTAAATCGTGACACGACTCAGAGACCACATTATCATACGTCATTATCGATAAAATTTCTGAAACACCACGTTTGGATTTCACAAAAGATCAAAAAGACTTAGGGTTTGCCTTTATATCACTTTCTTTTTATAGTGTAAATTGATTATATAAAAACTTGTTCAGGAAATTAAATTCTCTTTGAAAATGGATAGATTTTTGATTATTCCCATGCTACCTATCTCAATGAAACATTTGTGGTATTTATTCCGGAGATTCTATATTTTTGTTTTTCAGATCCGGTGTATACCAATGAAGTTTATAGGGACGATTCTTTTTTTTATCTACTTGTAGATAAAACAGTACTCAAAAAGATTTCGTAACATGCTAATATGTTTTTCTTTTTATAAACATGATCCAATCAACGCAGCTAAGGGCTGATACAATGTTAAACATTTTTCAACTTTGAAAATAATGAAAAATCAGACGCAAATTTCAAACGATGAAGTTGAAATATCAGTTCCCCCAAGTGTAGGGTTATCCAATTAATGTTTTCGAAACCGCCGGTCTGCAAGGCTGTCAAATACCTCTCATCTGAGACGTTATTTATTTAGTAAAAGGTTTGCCATTTACGAACATGGATCGTTTAGCTACCAAAAAATAGAGTAAAAATAGCTAAAACTTACTACAAAAGTGGTGATTCAAACGTGGGCTTTCAATCGAAGAAAATTTCCTTCAGCGATGTAGCTCATTTCTCACTCGTTGGTGACTTCAATAAGCAAAATTGTCGCATATGGGGCTGAGAGAACCCAGAGGTGGTTGCGGAAAAAGTGACTGTTTAGTACGCATTATGGTCTGGAGGTATCATTGGATCGTATTTTTTCAAAAAAAATACCTCGAAAGGATCCACTATTGCACCTAATCCAGATGCACTCATTTAAATGACATTTTATTTCGTAAAAGCATTATGATGAAATGAAAGTTTCATCGAAATCATAGCTTTTATTTAACTTTACTTGAGAACGAAAAATATTGATGTTTTTTTTATATTAATAGTTTTTGACAACCAATATTTTGGACAGACAATATTCGTCGGGGGGTGAATTATGCCCATTGATTAAGAAATTAGCTGGGAAAACCGGCTACACTTTTATGGAGTTAATTCACGTCAAAAATCATAAAATTTTTTTGTACGAATTTAACGATTTAATTAAATTTATAGTCGAAATAAAATTTTCAGTCTCTGTAGCTTACCTTACCCTTCGTATAACAAAATTTACTGTGCATGTGTTCTCTTAGAAACCAGTATTACCACATTCCGAAAATATACAATAACAACCCTGGTTTATAGTGAGCATTATAACCGATTTCCACTGTATATACATCATATCTAAAATATGAATTTCTGCTAAAATATGGCTTAATAAGTTGCAAAATGGTGTGATTTCTATAGATAATTATTTTGGGTTTCCCTCAGATAGACGACTACTAGCATACACTTATATACTAATTAATTCCGAAGGCTGATAATGAATATTCTGTCTGTTTTTTAATGTATTGAAAGACTATCAGATTTCTGATGCCGTTATATAGGGTGATTTTTTGATCGTAGTTTTTTTTTTAAATCGAATAAAACACTCAAATTTGCATCATATATTAAAATTATTATTTTATTGGAATCGATAAATTGGTCTTTGCCATTTAATTTTTAAAGACAATTTCATGTAAATGTTGTCCTCGGCTCCGTCTCAAAATGTCTATTCGGAAGGTCCAATTTTTCGCCACTTTTTCCAGCATTTCGGCCTGTATTCCACGAATAACGCGTGAAAGACTTCAATGGTGTTCGGCTTGTCCACATAGACTAACGACTTGGCATAACCCCACAAAAAATAATCAAGAGGCGTTAATTCGCAATATTCTTGGGGGCCAACTCACAGGGCCAAATAGAGAGATAAGCTGCTCACCAAATTCATTCCTCAACATACCCATTGTTTCACGAGCAGTGTGGCATGTTGCACCATCCTGATGAAACCACATGTCAACCAAGTTCAACTCAGCCAATAGTTGAGTAACACATGCACGCCCAATCGCTGAGAACGGTGACGAATTGACATTTCACGATCATCATTAACACTGGTCGCTACGGCTGCAATATTTTCTTCGGTACGCACTCTACGCATGCGAGTCGATGGTTTTATGTCCAACAAAGTAAATTTGATGCGAAATTTGGCGATAACAGCACGAATTGTTGATTCAACAGGTCGATTATGACGACCATAAAATGGTCATATCGAACGATGCATATTTGTCACAGAGCACGAATTTTTATGATAAATTTCAACGATTTGTAATCGTTGCTTGTTTGTTAGTCTTTCCCTGATGAAATGGCAGAGTATACTGTACACTTTTCACTTTGGCAGATGACGTTTGGACGCCATTACCAACCAGTGCTGCCAAATTGAAAAACTTAAATCTAAAAAAATCATCCTATATTTATTGATTCGACTATTGTCCTGGAGCGGAAGCAGCAAATCAGCAGGTGGCACATTTAATTTCTTGTTTTCTCATTTAAAATGCCTTAATAATATTTTGGAATGCCGCGGTTTTAATAACAAAACAATAATGTTTAATATACAAAAAACCATCACAAATTTAGTCAGCATTAAAACGCAGTCAATGAAATACAAACAGCTGAAAAGTGTTCTTTTTATTCAGTATCTCAGAAACGTAAATGTTTTGAATATTTTCTAGTTATTCCGAAATTTATATAAAACCATTAATTGTCATTGTTGACAGATGTCATAGACAACGTAAAAACCAAGCGTAAGATATCTTTTTGATGACAACCGGTTCTTGCAGAGATCTATAAATTCTTATCTTTTCGTTAATTTCAAACAAATGCAAATGAAAGTGAAATTTCACATAAAACACGTTTGGTAGTGAAAACTTTGCATTTTAATTTTCTTTTTCACATTGAATTTGAAATGAAGCGCGTGCGTTTGATGAGAACTGGAAATGATGCAAGTTAAATCTATATCTTTCTTGCACAAAGACTTTACTCGTTTGATTACCTTGCCAGCGCATTGTCTGTTTGCGCAGTACGCTTAAAGATCTATATTGAGAACGTGCACTGTATGAAAAGGCCACACAGTGGTTAATCAAATTTCGTAGCAGAAAATGCAGACAGCGCTACTGCTCTTTTAAATATTTTGTCTTAGCAGATGGAACTAGAATGAAAAATATAAATTGCATTGCATTCCATAAATGGAATATGGGAGGGCCTCTTGCATTCAGTGATCGTGTCTATTTTTAGAGTCACTTAAACGAAACCTATTGCTTAACAACGATTCCGAACGTCAGTTAAAGAAAATTTGTTAGACTTGTTGATTAATCGACTACTCGAAGTTTTTGTAAGACATATCGAAGTGACTACCGCTTAAAGAAAGTTTTGATGATCGTGTTGGTCGTAAAAAAATAAATCGACTATGGTTTAATCGACTCTTTGCAGAAAGAAACAGAAATATCGAATTCGCCTTTTGTGTTGTTGTAAAAGTTGACTACTTTTAAATATCTTTTTGTTGCCACAACTGCGATATATACCTGTTCGCAAATTATAAATTTTGTAGAGTGAAATAGTATCAATAAATACTCACCAAACAAATTTTAACCGAGATCTTTAAGAAAATATCGATATCCTTTCTACCGATATTTCTAGTTGCAATTACATTCATTCCCATTAATGGAATACAGAGAAAATGCTCGCATTCAGTGATCGTGTCTATTTTTAGACCAGCTCAAATGGAACCCATTATTCGACTACTTTAAGAGAGAGTTTTGATCGCCGTGTTGGTCACACTGTATAAATCGAATTTGGTTTAATCGACTTTTTGCGGAAAGAAGTCGAAATATCAAATTTGACTACTTTTGGATGCCTTTTTATCGACAGATTTGCAAACTGTAACTGTGTGCAAAATATAGATTTTGTAGCCATGCCATCAAAGTGATATAATGCCAATAAAGACCTACCAGAATGTATCCGAGATCTTTAAGAAAATATCAATATCATTTGTACCAATATTTTCAATTGCGATTACATTTCATCCCATAAATGGAATACGGAGAAAATTTTTGCATACAATGATCCTGTCTATTATTAGACTAACTCAAATGGAGCCTAGCTGAGAGACTCTTGTTGGACTTGTCGATTATTCGATTACTCTAAGTGTTTGTATGACATATCAAGGTGACCGTGGCTTAAAGAAATTGTTGATCATCGTGTTGGTCATATCGTATAAATCGAATTTGGTATATCGGCTATTTGAAGAAATAAGTCGAAATATTAAATTCGACTTTGGTGTTTGCGAAAAGTCGACTTTTGTATTGTAAAATTCGACCACTTTTGGATGCATTTTTATCGGCAGAATTGCAAACTGTAACTGTATACAAAATATAGATTTTATAGCCATGCCATCATAGACAAGTAATGACAATAAATGCCCAACAAACAGGTTGTATTTGAGATCTTTAGAAAAATATTGATACCATTTCCAGCAATATTTCCAATTCAACTTTTACTGTGTGCTCAACAAACGTTAATTTACAGAAATAACACATAATTCTCGCATCTAAAATAAATTATAACTTATTAAACCTTGCAGGGTCAAACATTAATTTTTGCTAACGCAGTACATTTCAAAGAATAGGGGACTATCGAATAAAACAATGTATTTTAATTTTTAATTCGAATTTTTAGAGGGTAATTCGGAAATTTGTTATTTTATATGGGAGGGAGAAGACCAGAATGAAGTCTATTTCCATACTAAAACTTAACTTTATCCAATGGCTGATGTAGGCTAAATTTGGCTGAATTTAGTGGAACTGAAAGACCTATATGAACCTAAGAACATGTGTATTAAGTCGGTCGGTCGGTGGAAAGTATCAGATGGGACATATGATTTTTTTCAAATTTCAGAATGATTTATAAAGTAATACAGCGGACAGAAATGCAGGTTATTGCAACGAAACAATTATAAATTACAGAAGAAAGGTAGAATTTTGAATTTTGACTGATACTGATTTTCAAGAGCTCCAAAGTTTGGGTATTATCCGCGTAAACACGGACTTTGACATAGCCTCCCAAAAAAGTCCAACGGCGCCAAATCGCATGATCTTCCCGGCGAATTGACGTCATCAAAACGTGAAATAAAGCTTTCTGAAAACTTCTGACGGAATAAAGCCAAAATTGTTCGTGTTGTGTGCCTCGTGGCACCAACTTGTTGAAATCATATATCGTCTAATTCATAATATTCAATTTCAGGCCAAAAAAAGTAGGTTATCATACGGCCATAGAGCTTTGAAGTAAAATTCGGATTATACACTACACTTTTGCTAATGGAAGCTATATTTTCGACAGTGCATACATTGCGTTGATGCACAGGCCTGACTGCATCTGTAACACTTCTAGTCTCTTAAAATTTCGTCATAATCGTACCAATTCCTTGCTTAGTAGGTCGATTATGATGACCATAACCACTCCGTAAGCGCCCAGGTTTGAATCACTAATTTTGCAATAAGTTTTAACTTTTTTTACGCGTTCTTCGGTTGTTAAACGATCAATATTCGCAAATGGAAAGCCCTTCACAAAATAAATAACACTTCAGATGACAGGTATTTAACAGCTGAAAGCCTTGTCCAGACTGACGATTTTCAAACCACTAAATGGATAATCCTTTATTATCAATTTAACCCATATATTCTTAACTTCACATCTTTCAATCAATTGCAAGCAAATTTGGCACACATCATGCGCTTGATAAACTTTGTTTTGGGAATAAAAATTTATTCACATTCCGGTATCTCCCCTAGAAATTATTCGATTTATCTACATTTAATTTCTCCTCTAGAAACACTAACTCGTAGGCTGCAGCTTTTTGAACTGCCGTTGGTTGGATTATGCTGTAATACGTTGTTCACTATAAAAAATAGGATGGATAACCTCACCTTTTATGGTTAGTATGGTACGTCCCATATAAATTTCTTAATTTAGCCTATATTTCCAAGGTTCACATCTTTCATTCTATTGTACTAAATTTGTATAGTTCAACAAGTGCCAGGTATTATATATATTTAGTTTTGCGAATGAAAATTGTCTGGTTTGCGAATACTTCATATATGGGGGTAGTTGATCTAAATGTTACAAACTTCACGCTGCCAAACTTATGACAGCGCGCTCATCTTTTGACAAACGTCAGTCTGTTATGTTGTTTACAAACCTATGGAGGCATATCGTTTTACGTAGCAGTTAAAAGAGTTATCGAAATGGAATTCAAACGCAACAGTGTTAATGCTCTGTATTTTGGCTGGAAAATCTCAACCATCAATTTTTAATTATCTACCACATTTCCGTGTGAAAAATAATGTTTGTGACGGATACTTAAACGTTAGGATAATACGTGTAGCATCAGAAAACGCCATGGAGGTGGACATCTGAGATCAATAACATCGCAAGAAATAGTTAGAAAAGTGAAGGAAAGAATTCAACATAATCCACGATAAAGAGGAAAAATTTCAATGTACCTGTTCGTAGCATGGAGCACATATTAAGAAATGAACTACGATTGAAGCCCTGCGAAATACGAAAAGTGCAAGAATTAACATCTGCACAAAATGCCGTTCGCCTGGCAATATCAAACTTGTTAAAATACTTGTACGTTAGCCTTTTCTCATGCACAAATTTTTACGGTTCATCTGTAGGTAAAAGTATGGGTAGAGGAAAACATCTAAACGAGAGCAGTAAAGTGCTCAGCCAAAGCAAACGCCTGCATCAGTGCTGATTTGGGGAGCGGAAACTGCCACGGGACTGTCATTACTTATTTTCATTGAAGAGGGCTTACGGTTAACTAAATAAATGTAACGTGAAATGATGATTTTTTGAATGATGATTTTTTGTTACTTTAGGCAGATGAATAATTTGACACAAACAATTGGACGTTTCAACAAAACTCGTCACCATCCCACAAAACCCGTGAAATTCAATGATTTTTACTAGAAAAAGTTCTCAGTCTCATTTCTTCACAACAAAGGCAACCACATTCGCCGTATTTGAACCCAATGAATGCTTCCGTACGGTCTATTTTGGAGATCAAAATATCAACTAAAAAACATGACACTGTCAAAGCCATAAGGATTGCTCCTTGCCAAGAATGGGACAAAATATGAACCATTACGTCACATCTATGCAGCATGCGGAGCCCTCCTGGACAGATTCGACGATATTATCCCCTCTAACATATTTTTCTTAAAATTTTACGATATACTGAAGTGTTTAAATAAAAATATAAAAAATGACAAAATTACAGCATTTCTAGTTGGCAACACTTTGAGCGCCCGCTCCTATACAAGTTAGCCGATTTGGCAAAAATCAATGGTTACTTTAAAATTTGTAAAAGGAAAATTTTAATTTTAATACAATTCATAACAATTCAGTAAATCTTCTATCTTCTTCTTCTACATATATAAAAATCAATTGCTGTGCGTTAGTCTCGCTAAAGCTCGAGAACGGTTGGACCGATTTGGCTCATTTTGGTCTTAAATTATTTGTAAAGTATTCCGGAAGGCTTAAAAGGTTTTATTTGAAGTGATAGATGGCGTTGGAGATGAGATTTTTGCAAAACAACGTTTGCCGGGTCAGCTAGTTTATAATAATAAAATAATAAAGCAGTAAATTATGATTTGGTTTCTTTTATTGTGAGTTCCTTTCTCGGCATTAGTTGATAAGAGCCTATTGATTTGCTATGCTTCAACTTCTTTTTACGGGGTTAAGGTATATTTAAGCCAGTTCGACTGATTTTAATTTTTGTACTGACTTTGTAACAATTGGTGCGAATTCATTGCAATTGGTTTTTTCACGATGGTTCCCTCCGAACCTCCAGTCTGGCAATGTCGTCAGCTGTTAAATATCTGTCATTTGAAATGTTATTTATTTAGTGAAACATTTGCCATTTACGAATATGGATCGCCTAAAAACCGAAGATAGCAAAAAATAGTTAAAACTTATTACAAAAGTGGTGATTCAAGTGTGGACTCTCAATCGAACGAAAATTTCTTCAGCGATGAAGTTCATTTCTCACTTGGTGGTGACGTTACAAAGGAAAACAGCCGCATATGGGGCTCGGAGAACTTAGAGGTGGTTGTGGAAAAGTTTCCGGAAAAAGTGACTGTTTGGTGGGCATTGTTGTCTGGAGGTGTCATTGGACCGTATTTTTTCGAAAACTACCTAAAAAGGATCCACTGCAACCACTACAGAGGTGATCATTTAAATTACATTGTATTTCGAACATAATGACAAGTTCAGAGCATTGTAATGAAATGAAAATTTCATCGAAATAATAGCTGTGCTTTATGTAAATTTACTTGAAAACGATGAATGGATTATGTACATATACATAAATGCAATGAAATTGCGATAGCAATGAAAGTTTCCCTGTAGCCGCAGGAATAGGCAGCCTCCAGGATCTTATCAAATATTAATTCGATGAATTGGACAAGAAGAGCATAAGGCCAAAGTTCTAAGTTAGTACTCTAATGCATGATTTATATTAAAGGTATGACAAACTTTGCCACTCTATCAATATTTCTTGAAAAACAGATCACTCGGTTTTTGAAACAATCACTTCTAGCACAGCTCTTGTGGTTGTTCCACAAAACCAGTTTATCAATTTTAACCATAAATTTTACGAGTATGAAGACTTCTTCGCTGTTGTGGCAAATCATCAATTTCATGATTGGTTTCAGTCATTTCTGGGTTTGAGCACATAATTACCGAAGCTAAAACAAAACCAAAACAATCTCAAGCTCATGCCGCCGTTACACATGTGCGCGTGAGTGTTTTATTCCATCACTGGCATTGTGGTGGTGCCCTCCCTAAGCTGGGCTTGGAATCGACAACATCAACAACGAACAAAAACTGGGCCACATGCGATCCGATGAGAATAATTGTGAGTGCAATTGAGTGCCGTCGTAATTGGTTTTGAAATCGCTTTTGTATTTAATATCTTTGCCGTTTTGTTTTTGTTTCTTCGGTTTGTTGGCTTTGTTGGTGGTGCTCTTCGGTTAGTTAGTTAGTTGGGCTAACATGAGTAATTGACAACACAGTCACAACAACAACATCGACAACAGCAACAATAACGACAAAGGTAATTGCAGCAACAACGTTGGTAAGAATAACAACAAAGTTTACATACGAGTACGTCACGGTGCGCATGCGATGAGTTGGGTTTGTTTTCATGTTGCTGTTGTTGTAGCTGTTGCCGTTGCTGCTTTTTTGTTGTTGTTGTTGTTGATACATTTTATGGTTGTTTTATTTCTGATTTTCATTAGTTTATTTCTGCCGAAGGTAGGAGGTTGATGGGTGTGTGTGTTTGTGTGTATGGGCGAGGGAAGGTGGCATATGAAGTGTTGTTTAATTTATGATTTAACTTTTTCACCCTACAGAAGGTATATCTGGCAGGGATTTCGAGGTATTCGTTCAGATATAGACTTCTTCCACCGTTATCGATTAGGCGGTGTTGTGATGATATAGGAGGGCGGTCACAAATACTAGACTAACTAACAGAGAAGACACAAAAAAGTTGCAAAAAATGTTCTTTATTTTTCTAAAAAATCTCCTTTCAGCTCGATGCACTTTTTCCAACCATATTCTATAGCTTCTATACCATATTTATAGTAATAGTTGTCAAATTGTCAAAATAGTCAAAATATGCATCAACCGCAAACTCCACCTCTTTATTGTTGGCAAATCTTTTACCACCGAGTCATTTTCTCAAGTTTGAAAATAGAAAATAGGCCGAAGGAGCTAAATCTTCTGATGCGTGATGAAGTATTTCGAACGTTAATTAATTAATTTTTGCCATGGATGTGTGAACTGGAGCATTGTCTTGGTGAAACAACACTTTCATTTTCGCCAAATGCGGCCTTTTTTGCGTAATTTCATCACCCAAACGCTGCAATAAATTAGCATAATACAAAAATAGCAGACGCCATGACCTTGCCTGCAGATGGAACCGTCTCTGCCTTCTTTGGACATGATGCTCCCATTACAATTCATTGCTTTGGCTGTTCATTTGTGTCAAGTGTGAAGTGGTGAACCCATGTCTTATCCATGGTTATATGTCGACGCAAAAAGTCTACCGAAACCTCTTCTCGACGCTGTTTTTGCTCTATCGAAAACAAGCGCGGCACTCATCTTACGCACAGCTTTCTCATCTTTAAATCTTCAGTCAATATACGATGTGTAGCACCTTTTGAAATGCCTATCATCTCAGCTAGCTTACGCTCCTTCAACCGTCGATCATCCAATAACATTTTGTGGATTTTCTTAACCATGTCTGGCATGGACACTTGGTCGACCACTACGGCGTTGGTCTTGGCACCTCGTACAGCCTCGTTTAAACTCTATTATCCAATATTTTACAGTAGAAAACAAAGAATCAGAGTAGAATCTAACTCGGCTTTAATATTGATTGGACTGAGACCTTTTAAAAGAAAATATTTAATTACATAACAGTGAGCAATTTTTTCCATGTTTACAAATTCACTGAGAACGTTTGCTTTTGATGGGCCAAATAAAAATACTAAACAATGTGGCAACTTGAAACTTAAAACATATGTTTTATAAGGTTGCCACTTTTCACCAAAATGATTTTTTTCAAACTATTTGCCGCACCTATTATCGTCGGCTAGTTTTAGGACCACTCTCGTATTTATCCCCCCGAACACAATACACGTGAGCCAAAATTTTTTCCAATACTCAAATGGCCACCTTCCGATATGGCCTACAGAGCGCACTGCGTTTCAATCGACTCAAAACTATGTCCCCGATCTTGTTATGTTAAAAATTAAGGAAAAAAATTCCCAACTTTTTTGTGTCTTCTTTGTTAGGTCGACTAGTTTTGGGACCGCCCTAGCGATGAAATGGATTTGGACGAATAAAGACATTTTGAAAAATATAAGATATTATATACACATATGGCCAAAATAATAAGTACACCCTATATTTTTTTAGACTCGTAGACTAATTAAAAGAAAAAATAAATACTAATTTCTTTCGCTATAACATTACAAATGAAATAAATACTAAAACAATAACAAAAAAAAAAACAAAAATTAAGTTCAGTATTTTTCAAAAAGTAAGAAATTAATCAAAAAACATTGGACATAATAATTAAAACATTTAGTTAAAATAAGCAAAAAAGTAAAAAGAAATAAAATTTTTCTGCGAAATTGGCTGAGTTTCGTTAAAAGTCGGTATATCCACCTTTATTTTCAATTATTTTGTTGACTTTTTTTGGCGTGATGGCAATAAGCTTCCTGCTGGTTTCTACTGGTATTTCATACCAAATTTTTGAAACAAAATTTCATAACTGATCCTTATTTTTAAGAACCTCCTCTCCAATTCTTTGTTTCAACTCTCCCCGAAGATTTTCGATTGGATTTAAGTCCGGATAATGACTTGGCCAGTCAAGAAGGGCAACATTTTTATCTTTGAACCAATCCTTGACAAACTTAGAAGTATGATTCGGATCGTTATCCTGCTGAAATGTCCATCTAAGAAGCTTACTTTCCACAGCATAGTTCAACATCGTATTTTCCACAATATTTTTGTAGTGGAATCTGGTCATAGTGTATCGGACCGACACCATACCACGAGAAACAACCCCAGACAATAATATTGCCACTCCTGTGCTTGACCGTCTTCTTTGTAAAGTGAACATGGCATTCCTTGCCCTTAAGGCGTCGAACATAATGGGCATAGTCGTTTCCAAATAAAGTAATTTTTGTTTCATCACTCCACACAATGTTTCGCCATTTTTTTTCCACCATCTTCTACGGACCAATTGGAATGACTTCTTGCAGACGTCAATCTAGCCTTGAAATGTTTTTTTGTCTAAGCAAAGGAACTCTTCTGGCTATTCGTGCTAGCAAATGTACTTCTTGTAGTCTAAGACGAACCGTTCGCGATGAAATTACATTTCCAATTTCTGCTGAAATCGCTCTTAAAGACACAAACGGGTCCTTCTTCGCAAGTGTTACAATACGGTTATCTGTTGCTTTTGAAGTTTTTTTGGGACTTTCGCGAGTTTCGACGGGCTTTTTAGGCTTTAAAGCATTGTACAAATAATAGCGATCGATTCATAGTTTCTGCTATAGAACGAAGACTTTGGCCACTTTCTCTTTGTCTTGAAACAATTTTTCTCTCCTCCGGAGAACAATGGCTTTTTCGACGGCTGATTTTTTTACTATATATTTTGTTATGAATAAAGATAAACAACAGTAAAATAACTCGCCTTTTCAAAAAGACTACAAAATTGAGCAATGTGTTTTTTATTTTGACCAAGTACTGAAATCACCCCTGAACAAAACTAACTCACAATGAAAACAACGGGAAGCCCCAGTTTTGATTTTACTTTTAAAGGCATTACCATATTAAAGTTATCTAAATAAAAAAGAATTGCCATGTCCACTTTCCGTTAAAGTAACTAAAATTAAAAATAAAGCAAAATTAAGCAGGTGTACTTATTTTTTCGACCATATGTGTATGATATTTTTTCGACATAGCTGTAGCGGTCGATTTACCAGGTTTTTTGGAGGGAGTGATTTAGCTCATGTTCGCCCATATGGAGAAAAACATATCGGCTTAAGAACAGATGTCCAACCTTGCTCAAGCGAAAAAGCTTACGGTTCATTTGCTTTAAAATTCGGATTGTTAGAGGGTTAATAACTCAATGTCGTAACTGCACTAGTGTAGCGTGTATTTGTATTTAATGTATTTCGGTAATTTAATTTTTTTACACCAGGGTATCACAAACGTAGTTTGCATTCACTTATCAGATTATTTTCTCGTAGTATTCGGTTTCATTCACTCTTTTTCTGCTTATTTATTGTTTACGTCAGCGGTTCACTTTATCGCGGGATGCACTAAGAAATATCTCTTGATTACAAAGACAAAACTAATTCTTTCATACTACCATTGATTAGATTTTGAAGTGAATGAATTTAGAAATTTCTAAAGACATTAAATGTTGTTGGTCGGTTGTTGGGAGTGTTAGACTATCCACGGAATAAGTTTTTTATGCTATGAGATTAACATAAATTAACAATTTCCAATTTGGTTTTATTTGCTGTGATATTTATAGCTTTTTCTATACGCTGCTGCTGCTGGTGAACTTTTTTTTTCTTGTATTATTGTTGTTTTTTTATAAACGTATTTGTTGCTGTTGGTAACTTAAAAAGGTAACATCAACACCAGCAACGCCACCACCATCAGCACCACCATCGAAGGCGTCATCGTTTCGCCTCCACCGCCAACTACAACAATAGCAAAGCTAAGGGATCCAGCAACAATAACAATAAACTGCGTGAACCCCCAACACAAAGACCGAAAACGGAAAAAAAGAAACAACAGCCAGCCAGCCAGCGCACTCAGACCCACCGAAATCAACGTAACAGAAAATCATCAAATCGTTTCTAGTTTCAGTATTTCTGCGTTTTTTTACAGTTCGAAACATTCGGATTTTTCAGTTGAGTGACAAACGGGAAACCGCGTAGTTGAACGTGTTAAATGTGAATTTCGATTTTCGTAGTGTTTTTTTATTTTGTCTCTGAGAATACGGAATTCTTATGAAATTTAATGGCAAAATAATCAACCAAAGTGCAATAAGCCAAGAAGTGGTGTGATTGTTAACGCTCCGCTCATTCAAAATTGATTAGGAGCAGTGAGAGTGTAATCGTAAATGTTCTTGTTGTAAAAAGGCCGGAAAAAAAGCTGTGGTGCAAGAGAGTGAGTGTGGGAGAGGGGGAGAGAGAGAGTGTGTACAGTATCAGTTCTAAAGGAAAATCGCTAAAATTTCACAAATTTCCCCAGTGCTCTCATTTGTCAACAATAAAGTGTAATTAACCCGTTAGTAAACGGTCGCAATTTCAATATAAAAAGTCAGCAAATTCTTAAAGTGTAAAGTTTTTTTAATCGAAAAATTTAAGGACTAATTTACTGCAGTGAGATACCTCATAAATGACGAAATAAATGAACCATTAAAGTACATTAAAGTAATTAAAGTACATTAAAATCAGTTCAAATTCGCGATATTAAAAGGTAAGCAATTGCTTGACTCATTGCTGAAAATTAAAAAGTGTCACAATTATCCTATTTTTTTATATTATTGTTGTTGGTGTCGTATCTTTTCTATTAGTGTAAAGGAATTTAATTGGTGATGAAAGGAATATTTATAATACAGCGCCAGCAATAGCGCTACGTCGTTTGTCGTGAGCAAAATTAAGACAAAGACAACTACATATGTTTTGTTAAATTACCTCTTCTTGTGCATAATATAGGGTTGTCCATTTTTCGGTTTAAAGTTAAATTTAAGTTAAGTAAAATAAAATAAAACACACATAAAACTATGATTTCGATGAAGGTTTAGTCAGTGTGGCGGTTTGAATAGACAGACCGTATAGTCCATTGTGATACCACGGAAACTAGAGATATGGATATCGCTAGTTCCCCCCGTTGAACCATCCTGAGCGCCTTAAAAAGCTCTTAAGTCGGACAATATCTGTCATCAAGATCTTTTAGGTCCCTGAAGAAATAAGGGCCCAGTGTTTATTCCCACCTGTCCGCCAGGGCAGGGCAATTACAGAGAAGATGTTCTATTGATTCCTCCTCCTCTTCATCCCTACAGCTCCTGTAGAAGTCACCAGTCGCAACCTTCAATCTCACTGCATGTCTTCCAATCAGACAGTATTCCGTCATGACGGATACAAGCAATGAGACGTCGAGTCTTGATGGCGACAGCAGTGTGTGTGAACGTTTCAGATCTAGGTGAGGCCACATCTATCTGGATTGATTACAGCCTCGGACAAAGTCCCATCTACCATTTGCAACTAAAAATGCTCTATCTCGCAGTAGGAGCTTCCAAGTGTCCAGAGGCAGGCCCACGGACTCCAACTCGGCTGGAGGTTGTCCCTAGACTTGCTAGTTCGTCTGCTCTGCAGTTCCCTGGTATGTCTCTGCGGCTCGCCACCCACATAAGGTGAATTTTGAAATGCTGAGTCATCTCGTTGAGAGATTTGCGGCAATTCAGGGCCGATGTTGATTTCAGGAAGACAGAATCCAGGGATTTAATGGCAGCTTGACTGTCAGAGAATATGTTAATACCCACCGTGGTGAGGACGTTATATCTCAGCCATTCTGCCACTTCCCTAATGGCCAAAACTTCGGCCTGATAAACACGACAGTGATCAGGTAGCCTCCTTGCTGTGCTTAGCCCTAGGTCTTCGAAGTAGACCCCGAAACGTAACTGATCATTAATTTTTAAAATTGAAAAATTAAATGATTTCGATGAAACTCTAATTTAATTAAAATGCTTGGAACTGACCATTATGTACGAAATACAATGTCACTTAAATGACTGCCTCTGGATTGGTTACAGCAATTGATCGTTTTGAGGTTTCTCCAGCATCATTTTCGAAAGAATACGGCTCAATGATATCTCCAGACTGTAATGTGTAACAACCAGTCGCTTTTTCCGGATACAATGGCTTCCTACAATCACTTCTGAGATATCCAACGTAACCATTGAGTGAGAAATGAGCTTCATCGCTGAAGAAAATTCTATTCGATAGAAAGCCTACATTTGTATCACCACATTTGTAGTAAGTTTTAACTATTTTTATACGTTCTTCGGTTCATAAATGGCAAATCTTTTAATACATAAATAACACTTCAAATGACAGGTATTTAATAGATGACAGCCCAGACAGCCCGGCGGATTTGGAACCAATAAATAACTCTATATATATAGGCGTAGCCCTATTTTCCAATCTAATACATATTCTTACGTATTGTTAATATGAGGTTCAGTAAAAACAAAACATTTTTTTATTATTTATTATATTATTATTATACTTTTTCCCAATAGAAAGCTCTAGTAATCTATATTTTGCGTTGTATAAGTGCTATTGGGTTTCGTTAAGTGACATTAGTTAGAGAGATAAGATTTCGTACTCAAGAAACTACTGAGTTTGGTGGTTGCTTGACTCAGTATTGTTTGAGAGCGCGCTAATGATGGATATCAGTAAAGAGAAAATACGCCGATAAAGACGAAAATGAAACTGAAACTGTGAATAATGTTTATTGTCCTGATACAGCCAACCACGCGCTATTTTGGATTCGACGATTCCGTTCCTATAATTTTCTTGTTAAAGAACATGCATGCTCTGAAAGGTCAGTTGTCTAAGACGTCGATCAAAGTAATGAATATCGTCTAGTCCGACCGTTACGTAAGTAATGTTTGGATAGCCCAAAAGCTGACCGTAGCACAAAAAATCGTTTGTCGAAAACGTCGATAGAATAATGGAAATCATCAAGCCCGACCATTACGTAAGCACGGTTTCGATAGTGCAGAAGCTGAACGTTGCACAAGAAATCGTTTGAAAGCACTTGAATAAGACTGGATACAAAAAGAAGCAGATGAATTGAATTTATATTTATGAATTGCTGATGGGTCAGAACAAAATCAACCCATTTTTTGAGCGGATGTTGTCCGGCGACGAAAAGTAGGAAACTCACGACAACGACAGGCGAAAGTGGCATAGTGAAAACGCGATGACCCGGCGTGAACTGTGCTCACGCCAGGATTGATGATGAAGGAAGTTTGCTGTGTCTTTGGTGGGATTGATAGGTAACCATTAACTATAAGTTGCTCTCCTACAGCCAAACTCTTAGTTTGGATCTGTACGGTCAACTATTGGATCGTCTGAAGGAAGCACTCTCCTAGAAGCGGCCAGCTTTGCCCACTAGGAGAGGAATCGTTTTCCATCTGGAAAACACGCACCGATATTCACTCGGCGGAAGGTTGTTATGGATTCTCCGCATGTAGCATCAAGTGATCACCAGCTGTTCCTACCTGTGTCAAATGATTTTGCTGGTTTTGCAATTCGCCCTAAGAAAAGTTTGTGAAAATCGACTGTCCCAGTTCTTTGACAAAATGGACGAAGAACGAGCGGAACGCTGCATATTTTACTTAAATTGGATCATTATAACTATACTAAATAAGCCATCATTGTTATACAAAAATAATGAAATTGTTTTTCATATTAAGAAAATTATAATAATTATTATAATGCGATAAGAAAATGACTACAATTTTCAATCTTGAACCTTAAACATTCCTTAGCTTGAGACATTTCCTTCCGAATTCTAGGAATTACTATAGAAAAAGGCATTCATCTTCTTACTTCTGAGTTCCAGGAATTACTTTAGAACAAATACATTCTTCTTCTAAACATTTAGGTTAGAATCTATAAGTTAATAATAAACGCAACTGAAATTTTCTGTATGTTCCAAAAATATATATTGAAATTTCCAAAAGTATTAAAGATGATCTACATACGACTATTCATGGGTTTTTATAAATAAATTTAGATTTTTTATTGAGTTCAATAGACAACATCACAACATATTTAAAACTTATAATACCTATAATATTTAAAAACAAATTCCCATGCATCACACAAATGAGACATGGGAGAACTTCTCACATTCAGCGAGCTTACACGCATTCTATTTTTGGATCCACTCAACGATGATTTCGAACGTCACAGTTAGATAAGCATTTATAAGACTTGTCGATTTCTTAACTAGTCAAAGTGTTAGTCAGACATATGAAGGTGATCGCCGTTCGTCATAATACGTATAGGTTTCTGTATGCAGCTTTGAACCTGCGATAATGTGAACGCTAGTCGCGTGTATTAACCACAGCGTCACAGTCGGCCACTTATGCAGAAATCTAAAAATTCATAGTAGAACATAGAAATTTCGTAAAATGCGTTTAGTAAAATTCGCGAACAGAACACATACTTTCTACAGCAAGAAAATGCAAACCGAATCTCATTCATATATAGAATGAGATATGACCGATTTAGTACTTGGGTTATACGAAAGTTCTTATGGCAATTTGCTCAATAAAAGTTCAGTATTTTCTACCAGATCTGCCCAGATCATTGAAAATAAACTATAAAAAATACATAGGCATCTGTATACTAATTCCAATGATATGAGAATTTACATTTTTTTCCAAAGTAATGCCAATTTTTTCTTTGATGTAGCATTAACGTTACTAAATCTTATCACGATTTTTTAAATAAAACGTGAGATTTTATGGTTTATCGTATTTGTATGGTTGACCGAACCATCATGGTCGATTATGGGAGAAACAAAACAAAATTAGTAAATAAAAAGTGGTCCTGAAAAGGACCGATTGTGTATAAAAATTATTTTGATGATGCGAGACCTCTTTCCACAACAAGTTGTTTTAAGAAATGGTGATGTTGATTGGCTTCCACGGTCGCCTGATTTGACTGCTCCGGACTTCTTTTTGTGGGGATATCTGAAAAGCAAGGTTTGTGCAAACAAACCAGAAACGCTTGAGCAACTCAAACAAAATATTCCTGATGAAATTAATAAAATACCGCGTAAAATGTGTGAGAATATAATGAAAAATGTGCTCAACAAGGCTCGCATTTGTGAAGCTAACAGAGGCGGACATTTATCCGATATTGTAGTCCATATATAATTGCCGACATTGAATAAAACATTTATCAACAAAAGATCCATTCTCTTTCATTTAATCAAAAATTATAAACAAACAAAGTAGTATACCTTCCCAACGGATACCCTGTATAATAATTCTACAAGCAAGAAATTAAGAGCTTCTTAAATCTAAAGCATGATAGTGAGAATTTTCTGTATTCATATGGAAGTATCGAATTCCATACGAAATCAGAAAGACCACTGCATTATTAGCTTTCGTGTCCGCGGAAGTTGTAAAATATTGGCTTTTGAAGATCTTCCAAATACAAATTTGGAAACTATGTATTGTAGTTTTGTAGAAAAACAAAATAGTTCTAAGGTCGATAAAGTTTTCAAATATACATTCCAAAAACTCAATGGTATGTGGTGTAACATGATCATAATGTTTTAATTTATACACAAAAATAATTATATGGTTAAAGCATATTTTTAATCGATCTAGTCTACCTCTACTTGTTCCACAATAAAATTCTAACCCGTAAATAACGTGTGGCATTAAACTTTGCCTTTGCAATACGTTTTCGTATTTGTAGCTGAAGAAACACATTTACATTATATAACTTGCGTAGGAAGAATATAATTATAGAAGCTGCCTGCCTGATATGGCTTTCAAATTTGAGAGTATCATCAATACTAAATCCTAATGCGAGTATTTTTATGGTGTTACCATTGTCAATAATTAAACCATTTAACATAAACGAAACAGATCTGCTAGGAATTAAGTTAAAAGTTAATGCCTCGGATTGGTTGATTTTATTGGTTCCAGCAAGGCGGAGCAACTGCACACGTGGGCAGATCGGAGCGGACCTCCAACGCAAAGTTTCCATACAAATTAGTCTCCAAAAACTCCACTTTCTCTTAGCCCCCAAGGTCACCTTACATGACTTTTTTTATGGGGTTATGTCAAGCAAGAGGTATACAAAACGAAACCAAGTAATTCGAACGAATTGAAGCAGTCCATTAAAACAATAATTGGGGCGATCCCGACTGCAACCCTCCAGGCCGCAATGAATAATCTTCTAATCAGGTGTCCCATATGTGTGGTTAAGCATGGAAGTCATTTACGGTCTATCATCTTAGAACCCGACTAGTTATACCTAATAAAAAAATAAAATTAATTTTTTCGTACAAATAATAAAATAAAAAATAATAATAAATAAATTAAATAAATAAAGGGTGTGCCAACAAGAACGCAAGATTTAAATGACTGATGCAGCAATTGAATTGTTTCTCTGGCTGTATGATATGTGGCGCCGTCTTGTTGAAACCACATGCCCTCCACATTCATTCTTCTATCCCAGGCACGAAAAAACTGGTTATCATTTCACGATACCGAACACAATTGACTCTTTGCGCATGACATGCTTCATTTTCATAAAGAAGGGTCCAATGATTCCTCCAGCCCAAAATTCACACCGCACAGTGACACGTTGAGGATGCATTTGCTTCTCGTAAATCACTCGAGGATTTTCCTCACCCCAAATGCGACAATTCTACCTATTGACGAAACCATCAAGATGGAAATGGGGAAATGGCGGCACTGAAGATGATTTTATCGGCAAAATCAACATTTTCATGTTGTCTCTCCATGAAGGTGCATAGTGGATTTGGAGACATCAATTTGCTGATCTCGGTGTCGAATTGAGGTGGATGGAGTTTGAGCAACATCATCACGTACAGCTGCGACATTTTCGGTCGATCGAACTGGTCGAAGGCGCGTTGCTGACTTTACATCACTAACAGACCCAGTTTTGGAAAATTTATCCATTAATCTCTTTATAGTTGACTCTTTTTGAGCATTATTGTGACCCCAAATTGATCGCAATTTGCGAACTGTAGCCGCAAAACTTTCACCATTTTGGTAAAACAATTTCACAATGAGAATGCGTTGTTCATTTGTGTAGCGCTCCATTTTTACTAACCTCGTACCTTCCACTAGCAAACAATAACAATTGTTCAAATGTCAAACAATGACACTTCGAATGGCGCCAAATTTAAATCTTGCGTTCTTGTTGCGACACCCTTTATATTGGTAAAAAAAAAAGGAATTTGAGTTTCTTTCTTATTGTAGCACAATTGGTGGGCCACCTTGTACTATCCGACTCATTTCTTTTATTCCATTGTACTGAAGGCAACATCGTACGTAAATTTAGAGCATTTGTTGCAAAAAGTTTCTTTGGTGATGTCTGAAATCAGTACGACTAGCAGATATTTCTGAACTGCCTTAAATTATTCTTGCTATCGGGGGCATAATAACGCATACTGAGTCTGCAAGTATGTAAAACATGAGTGAAACGTAAAACGGGTCAATCTAGAATTAACAAAAGAATGTCATGGCTATTTAAGGGCAAAGAATTGATTTTCATTACTGCAATGTTTACAATGCGAAAATGAGTATAAATAAACGTTAATCGCCCTTGTCTTTGTTTGGTCGCTGTCGTTTTATAAATAGCAAAACGCCTCACCTGAACTTCTTCACCCAGACAATAGTTGGAAGTGCGGTATGTAAACATGTAAATAACCCATGTCATAATATAGTACGCGTTGTCATTATCAATTATCACGTTCTACTTACTACAACCTATAAAATATAATAATATTTGCGCTTACTACGAGGGTGGTTCCAAAACTAGTTACAAAAAAGTGGGGAACAATTTCCTATATTCTTCAATATAATCCCCTTTTAGCTTGATATACGTTTTCCAGCGATATTCAATAGCTTCTATGCCCTGTTTACATAGGGTGGCGCATAAGTAACGCTAAGGTTTGATCAGTGAATACATTTTTTGCTTACCTTTTTTCGTCTCTTTACAAAATTAATTAATATTACTTGGGAAATTTACGATGGAAAGGCTCAGCCCATAACAAAGAACCAAAGTTGTTCAACTTTACTTTGAAAGTCCGCATTCAATTATTCAGATCATATCGAAATTTCTTTCATGTTCGAAACGCCCTTAGCGCTCCAACAATTTACCTATTGGTTCAGCGTTTTGGGCAACAAGGGACTGTCTGTTATCTTCCGCGTGCTGGAAGACCTCGTGCAGTTCGTAAGAACTATTAAACTCCTTAAAATAGTCATCAACCGTAGACTCCACCTCTTCACAGTTGGCAAATCTTTCACCACCGAGACATTTTTTTAAGATTAGAAATAGGAAATGGTCCGAAGGAGCTAAATATGGAGAATAAGGTGCGTGTAAAGCTCGCGTTAATTTTGATCATCGCAATAGTGGATGTGTGAACTGAAGCATTGTCTTGATGAAACAATATTTTCTGTTTTTCCCAAATGCGGCCTTTTCTACATAATTTCATCACCTAAACGCTGCAATAAATTAGCATAATTTTCTCCGTTGATGGTTTTTCCTTTCTGAAGATAATCAATAATAATAATAATTCCATGCGCTTCCCAAAAAATAGACGCCATGACATTGTCTGCAGATGAAACCATCTTCGCCTTTTTTGGACATAATTCCAGGCCACTGTTTTGACTGTTCCTTTGTCTCAGGGATTATAAATCGATACGAAAAGATCTACTAAAATCAAGCGCGGCACCAATCTTGCATACAGCTTTCTCATCTTCAAATCTGCGGTTAATATACGATATATTTTCTTAACAGTGTCTGGTGTGGACACTTCTATCGGTCGACTACTATGGTGTTTGCCTGGCCTGGTCTAAACACTGCTACCCGATATTTTATGGTCGTAAACGAAGGAGCAAACTCCCCACGAATAGAATCTCGTCTCATCGTTAATATTTGAAGACCAATATTCGTCAAGTTATAACCGAGATACCGCCCGAAATGTGCGAAGAAATGGTCGCAAATTACCTCAAAAGGATTCACTGCTACAACCAATCCTGAAACGATCATAGTGAAATAAAGGGCATTATGATGAAATAAAAGTTTCTTCGAAATCATACGATCAGCTTTATGTGTGTTTTATTTAAGTTTAATTTTGAAACCGAACAATGGATAACCCGGTACTTAAAGAGAGTATTTTGTGTACATTAGTAAACATCAATTAACTATTTCGAAGTATGTTACCCACAATGTAATTGAAACTTTAGTTCGTATCAACTGCGTAAATTTTTCAGTGTGGAACTCTGAATGAAAAATGAACAATTTCCTAAGTTTGTTGCTTTGTGTTACTAACAATGTTTTGTGAAACTTATTTATTACATTTTTCTCAGTTTCTATAACATGATATATTTTCACTTTATTCTTTCCATTGCAATTTCTTCACTTCATCACCTTGGACCTGCCACAAAACTTAATGTTTTTGTTATTTTTATTACCCTTGACATCGAAACCAAAATTCCAATTGTAAACAGTTTTATTTGCTGATATAAACAGTTTCGTGCATTACTATCCACTTTATCGTATTTTATCTACGGGTATTTTAACAAAAAGCAAAGAAAAGCGATAAAAAAAAACAAAGCAAATGATATCAATGTCTATGCCGAATCGATATAATTTTATAGAAACCCATACGAAAATGACAAAAGTTTCCAGTGTCATTCGCTAAGACGTTTTCGCTCGCTTGGTTCGCGTCGCGTGTCAAAGTTTCGAAATTAAAGCCAACCAACTGAGGAGTTTTCATGGCCAAAGAAAAATGGAAACAAACATTTGAATCGATATAACAATACGAGGGTGTAAAATCCTTTAAAACTAAAAAATTTGTTAACATTAAGCAGACAATTTTTGGGTTGTGTTGAGTTTAAAAGTGACCCCAAATAATTAGAGCAGAAAGAAAACTGGTCTTAATTCATTAACCTTAATTGTCAGTTAATGTTCAAGTAAAAATATTAAAGATGTTGATGGTGCAGGGGTAATCTGAACAAATTAAATCCCAGGAAGGCAGATAATTGTGGTTGCCGAACAATGGTGCGAATGAACCATGATTTCCATGCAGCCAGGCTGACGATTGGTAATGTTCAAAATATTGCATTTGAAATGCCTGCATTTTTTGTTTATTCCATAAAGGAAATATACCAATGCAATCATTTCTATACCTTCAACCGAAGGAATAAAGCAATATATCATTTGATACGGTCAAAAGTGGAACACCCAGAAGGAGCAGTCAAAGGTATCAAGTTTTTTGTTTTTTTTTTTTTGCCAAATTTGTTCATGACATTTTAGTCGATTAAACGATGTTCGTTCGTTGGTTAGTTAGCGATAACTGCTGTAAATCTTTATGGAACTCTTTAGAACTTGGCATAGCTTTTGGGATCGCCCACGTCCCAAAACTAACCAACCTAACGTCCAGATGTTGTCTGTAGTTTGAAAAAAAAAGAATATTGGTGAAAAGTTGCAACCTTATAAAACATATGTTTTAAGTTTCAAGTCTCCACGTTGTTTGGTATTTTTATTTCAGCCATAAAAAGTAAACGATCTCAATGAATTTGTGAACATGGAAAAATTGGGCACCATTATATAATTCATTATCTCCATTTGAAAGGTCTCAGTCCAACCAATATTAAAGCCAAGATAGATGCTACTCTGTAGGAGTCTACTTCATCGTTTACGATTGTAAAATATTGAGTAGCAGAGTTTAAATGAGGCCATGCGAGCTGCCAAGACGGACACCCTAGTGATCGACCAATTAATGTGTCCACGCCAGACACGGTTAAGAAAATCCATAAAATGGTATTGGATGATCGTCGATCGAAGGTGCATGAGCTAGCCAAAATGTCGCAAATCGACTGAAGATCTGCAGAAGAGAAAGCTATGCGCAAGATGGGTGCCGCGCTCGCTTTCAATAGAGCAAAAAAAAAGGTAAACTATTTTTCAATGTTTCACCGCAATAAAGCCAGATTTTTGCGTCGATTTATAACCGCGGATGCGACATGGGTCCACCACTTCATACTTGAGACGAAGGAACAGTCAAAGCAGGGGACTGCGATCGGAGAATCGTATCCAAAGAAGGCGAAGACGGTTCCCGGTTCTGCAGAGGAGGTCAAGGCGTCTGTTTTTTGGGATGAGCATAGGGTTATTTTTATTCATTATCTTCAGAAAGGTAGATATTCGCCATCAACGGCGAATATTATGCTAATTTATTGCAGCGTTTAAGTGATGAAATTATGGAAAAAAACGCATTTGGCAAAGAATGTGTTATTTCTTCAAAACAATGATTCAGTTCACATGTCCACTATTGCGATGACCAAAATTAATGAATTAAAGTTTAAATTGATTCATCACGCACCTTCTGCGTCAGATTTAGCTCCCTCACACAGTTTTGTATTTCCAAACTTGAAATAGTGGCTCGGTGGTAAAAGATTTGACAACAATGAAGAGGTGGAGTCTGTAGTTGATTACTATTTTAAGGAGTTTCACAGTGGTTTCAAAACCGCCGCTCTGACAAGACTGCCAGCTGTTAAATACCTGTCGTTTGAAACGTTGTTTATTTAGTGAAAGTTTCGCCATGTACGAATATAGATTGTATAACAACCGAATAATGCGTACAAATATCTAAAACTTACTACAGTAGTGGTGGTTCAAACGTGAACTTTCAGTTGATGAACATTTTTTTCAGCAATAAAGCTCATTTCTCACTCGGTGGTTACGTCAACAAGCAAAGTTGTCGCATATGGGGCTGGGAAAACCAAGAAGTGATTGTAGAAAAGCCATTGGATCCGGAAAAAGTGACTGTTTGTTGCGCACTGTGGTGTGGAGGTATCATTGTGTAGTATTTATGTTTTTTTCTAAAATTATCTTAAAGAGATCCATTGCTGTGACCAGCTTAGAGGCGGCAATTTAAATCACAATGTCATTTACCTTCTTACACAGTGTCAAGGTCGAAACATTATAATGCAATTAAAGTTTCATTGAAATCATTCATTTATGTGTGTTTTATTTCACTTTACTTTTCAAACCGAAAAATGAATAACCCCATGTAAGTAAGATATAATTAGATAATTATTAGATATAATTAGAAGCTATTGAATACCGCTGGGAAATTGTATCGAGCTAAAAGGAGATTATGTTGAAAAATAAAGAAAATGTTTCTCAACTTGTTTGAGTCTTCCTTGTTAGCTCGGCTAGTTTCGGGACAGCCCCCGTACTCTGCAATTGGAATATATCTTCCTACGCGTTCCGGCACTTCCCATACAAATTCACCGATTTTGCAAAAATCAATTTCCCCCTACAAATCCTCAAACTTTTATGTGCATGAAAATAAATTCGGAATTTTACTAGAAAAGACAAAAACTACATCATTTAACGTAGCTCTGTTAGGCACTTGGCAGAGCTCTGTTAACATATGAAAGTGACCGATTACATTCAAAAAAATATTTAAGTAATTTTTACAGAAATATATATCTTTATTGATAAACTGGATAAGCCAGCATCTAGATGAATATATTGGATGCATTAACGTGAAACGCGGAATAGGACCAAAGACATTTGACCACAAAGTCATACAATATTTATGCCTCATTTACGCCAAAACAAGGAACTCTCTCACCAATAAAACTTATGCCGGGATAATACTTTTAGGAAGAACTTTCTGCAAATGTTACCTATATTCTACAGAACTCCGAATTTTCCACTTTTTGAGCAACATTTTCGCCCATTGCGCCTAAACGAAGAATTCTTCCCCAACCAAGTTTAGAAACCATCTGCATTATGCAGAAGAATTTCAAGTTCTGAATTCTTCACATTTGTTATAATATTTTCGCCAATTGTGCCTAAACGAAGAATTATTGATCAACCAATCCTATACCAGAACATTGTTATTAGGAAGTGCTTTCAAGGAAAGCCACCCTATTCTGATACCACCCACACAAATGATCGATTTAACTTTCATATTCTTACTTCGATATTTTTCAATCAGTTATACCAAACTTGGCCAAAATTTGGCACATGCTTTGCGTTGTTTCAACTGAGTTCTGAGAATGAAAATGGACGATGTTGCCAAACCTATTCTGATACCTCTCAAAAAAATTGTCGGATTTACCGAATTTTAATTCTTCCCTGCAATCCATAATTTGTAGCCGAAAATTAATTACATTTTTTTCTTTATATTGCTGTGTAAAATGTGAAAAATCGACAGAATAAACTTTACACCTATGGTCCCTACAAAAAATGACTTCATTTAGCTCATATATTCCTTGATTTGCATCATTCATTAATTGCTACTATATTCAATATAATAATAGTAATTCAATATATAATAAAAATACCACAAATGAATAAACGATCAGACAACAGATCAGATCAGATGAAACTGCTCTATTCCGTTGCGATGCTTTGTAGTGTTAAATTATGTGATATCAGTTATTAAATTTTAGACTGTGATATATTTATATTCTCTTATTATTATTTCTATTCATAGATTATCGTATCGTGAAGTTCAGTTTTTGGGTAATATAAGTAATTGCCTCTAAGATGTAAGAATAAATTGTAAAGTAAAATTAAAAAAATCACTAAAAATCGCACAGGAATTTTCAATAAAAGCTTTTCTCCTGATAAAATAAATAAATAATAAATGAAATGAAAATTGGAAAAAACCAACGAAACGTTGAGAAATAAGTGATGAAATAAATTTGTTTTATTTGCATCCGAGACAACTCTGACAACTAATAGCGCGATCAAACATTAAGAAGAAGAAGCAGTATGTAGTCATGAATTCAATAAAATATATTCAATATAATTAAGGATCCTAA
>JAHXMU010000618.1:227742-240794 GCA_019455685.1 Philornis downsi
TATTCAATATAATTAAGGATCCTAACATATACAAGTTGACCCATCCAGCAGAAATCTGTGGTCCTTTTACATTTCCCTATAGAAGGACATCAGAAAGGTAAAATGTGGCTTCTTTTTATGTGCTTTTATAAGAGTATTTTTATACCTTTGCCTCAATGAATTTTATAGGAACAAAGGAATTTGCCACGCCTCTTCTGACCCTCTCACACTTCTGCAGCAACGTAAAAAAACGTTGGATGAAGGTGCATGTCACTTGACTTAAAATTTCTGTATTAGTTTCAATTAATTCTGTGAGTTAAAGGGCATTGAGCATAGATTTATATTTAAAGAGATTGCAACACGTGTTTGCCTTTATAAAGTCTAATGGGAAATGTTGTTGGAGACGGTATTGATATTTTGCTGAAAATGTCGAAAGCTGTCCGCTTGGAAATTAGTTTTAAAAATTGGGTCACAGCTGTAGACAATAATTTGATATTACATTTCTATTCAGTTTTAAAAATTGGGGTCTCACAGCTGTAGACAGTAATTTGATATTACATTTCTATGTTGGCGTTGCTACAAAATTGTAGCATATTTTAGAAAAAGCTATGCAAGCTAATAGACCTGGCAAATAAAAAAGTGTTTAAAAGAAGGAAACAAAAATTGACTTTTACAACACATAGACGTACTTTTCGACATTCTCATAATACAAAGGTCGATTCGGGAGTCGACTTCGACTTCCAAATTTTTTTTAAAAAAGTGGATTAATCGATTGACCGAAATTCAATTTGCAACCACGGTATGGTTGCAGACAGCGTTGTTATGCATCGGTCATATTTTACAAAACGGCAAATGTGAGGTTTGAAGTTTGGAAAACTTCGAATTTCCCAACTTTTCCCAAAAAAAAAATTGGGTTAGTCGATTAATCGAAATTCGATTTATGGAAAACCATTCGCTACCACAGTATGGTTGCAAACAGCATTGTTATGAATCGTTTATAGTTTACAAAACGTAATATTTAACAAATCTGCAATAAAAGCCTACTTAGAAGTCGAAATGAAAAATTGACTTTTACAACACAAAAGAGGACTTTTCCACTTTTTGACAGCATAAAAGCCGACATCCAATTTCCTAATTTTTCCTAAAAAAAGTGGATTAGTCGATTAATAAAAATTCAGTTTGATATATTTAACAGATCTGACAATAAAAACATATTTTAAAGTCGAAAAGAAAAATTTGAATTTTACAACACAAAAGTGGACTTTCTACAGCACAAAAGTCAACTTTGAATTTCTCAACTTTTCCTAAAAAACGTGGGTTAATCGAATAAACGAAATTCGATTTATGGAACCCCATTTGCTACCACGGTATGGTTGCAAACAGAATTGTTATGAATCGTTCATATTCTACAAAACGCTATATTTAACAGATCTGGCAATAAAAACATATTTTAAAGTCGAAAAGAAAAATTGACTTTTACAACACAGAAGACAACTTTTCGACGTTTTCACAGCATAAAAACTTCTAATTTCCTAATTTTTCCTAAAAAAAGTAGATTAGTCGATTAATCGAAATTCAATTTTCTATCGCGGTATGGTAGCAAACATTGTTACGAATCGTTCATATTTTACAAAGCACTATATTTAACAAGTCTACAAAATAAAAAAATATTTTAAAGTGAAAGAGAAAAATCGACTTTTAAAAGACAAAAGTCGACTTTTCAAATTTTGCATCACACTTCCAATTTTTGACTTTTGCACAACACAAAAACCAATTTCGACTTCCCCAATAAAAAAAGTAAATAAGTCAATTAATCGAAATTCGATTTATGGCACCCCATTTGCTACTACAATATGGTTGCAAACAGTATTGTTGTGAATACCCTTATTGTTGATAGAACTGGCGGTTTTAGCAAAACAGTGCACTGCAAATGTGTTATGTTAGCTTACCTCTTCTGGCCAATCCCATACAAGTTTACGTATTTTCAGAAAATCAGTTTCCTTCTGTACGAGGGCAGACCAATACTAGCCAACATTGGGGAAAATGTTCTTTATTTTTCAACAGAATCTCCGTTTAGCTCCATACACTTTTTCCACCGATATTCAATAGCTTCTTCACGCTATTTATAGTGTAAGAACTGTTAAACTCCTTAAAAAAGCAGACACCACATCTTTATTGTTGGCAAATCTTTTACTACTGAGCCATTTTCGCCAGTTTGGAAATACAAAACTGTCCGAGGGAGCCAAATCTGGCGAATAAGGTACGTGATGAAGCAATTCAAACTTTATTTCATTAATTTTGACCATGGCTAAAGTGGATGTATGAACTGGAGCATTATCTTGACGAAACAACACTTTCTTTTTCGCCAAATACGGTCTTTTTTCCACAATTTTATCACCTAAACGCTGCAACAAATTAGCATAATATTCAGCGTTAATTTTTCTGAGTTATTCCTTTCTGAAGTAAATCAATAAAAATATTCCCAAGAGCATCCCAAAAAAACAGACGCCATGACCTTGCCTAGAGATGGAACCGCCTTCGTCTTCTTTGGACACGATTCCCCCATTACAGTCCACTGTTTTGATTGTCCCTTTGTCTCAGGTGTTAGAGCCATGTGGTGGTAGAGCCATGTCTTATTAATAGATATTGAATTGTTATTGAATAGTTATAAATTGAACCAAAAATTCGGCTTTATTGTGGTGAAACATCGCCAAACACTACTGAAATACCTCCACGACGCTGTGTGTGCTCTATTGCAAGCAAGCGCGGCACCCATCTCGCGCACAGCCTTCTCATCTTTAACTCTTCGGTTAATATACGACGTGTAGCACTTTTTGAAATGCCTATTATTTCAGTTGGCTCATGCATTCAACCGACGATTATCCGATACGACTTTGTGGATTTTCTTAGCCGTGTTCTAACTGGTGTCTGACGTGGACACCACAATTGGTCGATTACTCTGCTGTTCGTCTTGACAGCGCGTACGGTGCCGTTTAAACTCTGCTAGCCGGTATTTTCAGTCGTAAATGAAGAAACATGGAACTGGTGTAATAGTAATTTAATATTAATGTAATAATTTTCAATGTTCTTAAGTGTTTGTTGATATAGCACTTAAGTCCATTATCTATCATATAGTTTTTGCTTGGGTATGGGTATTTTGGAAGACTATGGGGGGAGTAACGAAATTACAGGGGCAAAAAGCCACCACACAAAGTAGCCGGTGTTAAAAGTAAGAGAATGGAAGAAAACGAAATAATGTCACAAACCAAAAATAAGTAGTTCAGTTCACCAAACTATAGTTCATTACGATTCGAGGTGGAAGCAAAGACCAATGACAGAGTAACTCGAAAAATGGCGACAATGTTAAGCAAATGCAATAATAAATAACAACTATGATGCCAAAATAGACAATAGTTAAATAGCTAAATTATTAACGAAAGTCAGACGAAAAGGTAACGTCGTCAAGCAGTTCGCACATGCAGTTGCTGTGATAGAGCAGACAAAGAAAAAGAAAACTAATGAAGCTGGTAATAGAAAATTGCGGGCAGTGGAAGAAACAAATTGTGATGTAATTTAATATTAATGTGTGATGTTATTACTCGTCTATTAATTGCAATAAAATGTTAAATGTTATAATAAAATATAGTAATTTTAAGGTAATTGAAAATTTATTAATTTGCTGATTCGTCTTTTTATTCTCTTTTTGTTTACTTTGTTTATGACGCAACGCAACAGCTGATTATATGAAGCAAAATTGTGAATGAATGTAAAAAAGTGATTTCTAATTGGAGCCAGCACAAATGTCCGTCCCCGAAGCGGTTTTAGATGCTCCTGGTGTCTTCACTTTATTCCGCAGCATATCACAAGTTTTCTATGCCAAGGGGAGTGATAAAGCGCCAACAATGGATAATTTGCCGCCATCAGACTCGCCACCTCTAAAACGAGTGCAGCTACCAGTTGTGGTGAGTAATGAAAAAAATTGTTATGTTTTTACATAATATATAAAATTACTAAGCAGATTTGAATGATTATGTGATGTGAGAACGAATTATAGTTCATGCCACGCCAGAATCTAAATGCATAATAAATAAAGAAAAAATAGACAGCCGCAAAGCTGGTCTGGCGCACAGTTGTGGTCAGAACCGATCATAAAGTAATCTATATCATCGTATCAAACAGTGCAAAAAGTGAGAATCGCAGAGTATATAATACAGTGTTATCCATTTTTCGGTTTCAAAAGTAAAGTCAAATAAAACACACACAAAGCAACGGTTTCGATTAAAATTTTATTTCATTATAATGCTTGGACCTTGCCATTATGTACAAAATACAATGTCATTTAAATGACTGCCTCTGAATTGGTTAAAGCAGTGGATGCTTCGGACGTAGTTTCCGAAAAAATGCGGCCCAATGACACCAATAACCAATAACTACATAATAATGCACAGCAAACATTCAATTTTCCGGATGCAATGGCTTTTCCACAATCACTTCCGAGTTCTCCGAGCGACTATTTTGCTTGTTGACGTATCCACCAAGTGAGAAACAAACTTCATCGCTGAAGAAAATTTTGTTTGACCGAAAGCTTACGTTTGAAACACAAGTTTTGTAGTAAGTTTTAACTATTTTCGCGCTATCTTCGGTTGTTAAACAACCCATATTCGTAAATAGCAAACATTTCACTAAATAAATAACACTCCAGATGACAGGTATTTAACAGCTGACAGCTTTGCCACAACGTTGGTTTTGAAGCCACATGATTTTGCTATAGATGGTATGCTATTCCCTTGAGCTGAAGCAGTTCTCGAAATAGTAAAAGTAAGAGAAATAAAAATAAGATTTTATGATAGGCATGTGATTAAATAGACTCACAAGAAAGTTTTTTAAAATAACTTTTATGTAATTGAAAAATATCCGTAACCAAGGAGTAATTTTAGAACCAACTATATTTGAAGTTCTCGTGAGAGAACGCAGCTGCATCACATTGCAATGTAAAAATAAATCCATTATGCTTACATGATGTTGAAGGCTTTAATTCGCATATTTAAGATGATAAGGTGATTTGGGTAAAAAATGAACCATTTTGTTCAATAACTAGCCTTCGTTTTGAAGCCAATTCCAGTATGTCTCTCTCATAGAAACCCTCCTCCTCATTTGCAAAAAGAAAAAAACTTGACAGTTGATTTTCAAAATTTTCTCATGAGACAAATTTTTTACCAGGAAAATCTGAGGTCCGGAGTGTTCAGTTCAAATATGCTTGATGTTTGATAATTTGTTGCCATTTTAAGGGTTATTCCATTATGCTTACCGTAGAAGCTCTTATCTCTATTAGAAAAAAAACAAGTTTCTCTTGAGACGAATTTTTCATTAGTAAAATCATTCGCAATGCGGCCAACCGGGGCGCGATGGTTAGTAAACGCAAGTATCGTTAGCACGATTGCAGGTTCAACCCGGCATACAGTAATCTATCATTATTTAAGCGGCGGTCGTCTTTATGTCTCTTACGAACACTTCGAGATGCTTCTCAAACTGTGAAGTTCGTTAGGTCTCGTTTACTGAGTCTAAAAACAAAATGCGTGTAAACTCGCTGAATGTGAGAAGCTCTCCCATATTTCATTCATAAGGTATGAGAGAGTTTATTTTGTTGTTTAAATCATTCGCCATAGACAAGAACAGGTGGTAATAGCTTGGTGCAAGGTTTGGATTCTAAGGTGGATCCATAAGAATATGCTAACCAAACTCTTAGAGCTTTTGGCGAATCACTCCCAATGTGTGTGGTCTGGCATTGTTCCGATGGAACATAACTCTTCTTTTATTGGCCAAAGCTGGCCACTCCTGGGCGGTTATTTTCTTCAAGAGGTCCAATTGTCGACAGCACAGAGTCCACTGGGGCTTTACGTAAAAGCGTTAACATCGGTGTCCTAATCACACTTGGCATATTACAATGCGATTGCCAGCGCCCATCTGGGATAACCAAGTTTACTTGGACTATGTAGGAGTAGGAGCCGACAATTTTGGGAGCAAGCTATCGTAACTGTCAGCCCTTTCATTCAGCCAGAAGGCACCAAATTGGTTACTCTACTATGGAACATAATCTACATTTCCGGAGGTGAGGCCCATGTTACCACCTCTGCTACTCTATGGGTCTGTAGCAGTTGACAGTACAGGTCTTAATCAAGAGTTTAAACGTATAGGAAAAAAGAGTTTGGCCGTACAGGAATAAAGGAGATACAGATTACTAGTAGGTGATTCTCTGCCAATCTCTCTAAACAGCACAGCAAAACCTTCCAAACCGTCAATCCCAGGTTGGCCACCGATTGTGCCGTCACACCTCGATTCGACCACGAGTATTTTCGCTTGACGTTGGTATAAGTAACTCACTTTTTTATCGAAAGCCAGTATTCGGTCGAATTTGCAGCGTTCCAACAATGATTCGTAGATGGAAATTTGGTCCATGAGGTTTTTCTTGCCTGAATCACTTTGACATCCGTAACCTGTTTGACTTCTTTTTGTATTCATCAAGCTTTTTTGTTCAAGTGGTTCCAAAAGGTTTTTGCACAATATTCAGGTCCTAGACAATTGCAGCAGTGCTTACATGATGGCCGTTATTTAAAGATTTCCATTATTATCGACATTTTCGACAACAGTCCTTCCAGAGCATGGAATGGAATAGACTATCTGAAATTGCGCTAGGTTGGCTATTACTGTGTCATGACTGTAAACACTGTTCACACTTTCAGCCGTCTGGATTGCGTTTTCAAAGAAAAAGTGTAAAATGGCATATTTCCTCTTTGTTCATTTTTGAAGCGCGCTCAAACAATACCGAGTCAAGCAATTACAAAATTGACTGTGTAGTTTTCTAGGTACGAAATCTAATCTCTCTAATGCCATCTGGCGTAATCCGATGACACTTTTACAACGGGAGATACAGATTGCTAGAACCATCTGTTAGAAAATTAATGAATTTCTTTTTCTTTCAAAATTAACATACAGGAATTTAATCTGGGTATATGTAAGTTGCAGTAAGATTCGCGGACATTTAGCTTAGTTTCGGTTTTGATTTTGAATTGTTGTATTATTTAAAAGCACATAAGAAGTTTGATTTTGATGCATAGTGAAAATCAGCTTCTATGTTATTAAACGGTACCATAAAGCTCTAAAACTAAATTTCGAAAGATAAAAAATGATTCAATTATCTTTTTTCTGAACTTTAAATGCAACGCTTTCTGAAAATTTCACAGTCATTTACATTTTTTTTTCGATTTGAAAGTATCAGCATCAAATTTATTTGTTTTAGATCTATAGAAAGGAAACAAAATTTAAGACAATTCTTTTTTTTTTGTCGGAATCACTGAAAACTGAAATAAATCAAATCTCTCAAATCTCAGCAAATTTGGTCCATATTTCTCTGAATATCGGCGGACTTATTTTATAAGATTATGAGTAGGCAACAACCCAAGCCAGGAGTCCTTTGCGTGGAAGCTGTATCGAATGACCGACCGTCACAATCCGATTTCAGTAATCTTCGAATTTAAAATGTAATTGCAATAAAGACAGGGGTTTGCGATGAGGACAAAAACGAGCGAGAGTGGCCTGCCATTTGTATGGAACAATTTGAATACAAATGTTTCCACATGGTCCGATAGCACTCATTCTTTCTCGTCTGAATGATGTCACATGTGCTACATATAAAAAAATTGCAATGAAAATTGTTTTTAAGTAAAGCTATAAAACTGAACTTTTGCAGGCGGTACGTAGGCTTTATCGAAACATTGATAGAGAGATTTTAGTACTTATGACAAGCGTCATTGAAATGGATTAGACGCCACTGAAGCCAACATGTGATATGTGTGTCCCAACTAGAACGCACGATTTAAATTTAAAATAAAACACAGATATTTAAGAAACAATTGTGAAACTTTATTATATCGTAAAGTAGACAAAAAGCACACGCGATCTTTTAATGAAATTTTCAATGACCGTTTTGCATAAATGCTACGGTATTTCATTAATGCAGCGTTCAATTTCCTCTTTTAAGACTTGAGTCGTCGTCGACTTATTCGCGTGAACAATCGACTTCAAACAACCCAAAAGAAAAAAGTCTAATGGTTTAAATCGCACGATCTAGGCGGCCAATTCTGGTCTCCAAAACGCGAAATAACACGACCGGGAAATGACTGATGCAGCAATTGAATTGTTTCTCTGGCTGTATGACATGTTGCACCGTCTTGTTGAAACCAAATGCCCTCCACATTCATTTCTACAATTCTAGGCACGAAAAAACTGGATATCATTTCACGATACCGAACACCATTGACTGTCTTGCGTTCTTGTTCGGACACCCTATATATGTATGTATATATATATGTATATACAGGGTGTGCATTGAGAAGGTGTAGTACTTTGTTTGTTTATAATTTTTAATTAAATGAAAGAGGGTGGATCTTATATTGATAAATGTTTTATTTAATGTCGGCAATTATGTATGGAATACAATATCAGATAAATATCCGTCTCTGTTAGCCTCACAAAAGCAAGCCCTTTTGAGCACATTTTTCATTACATTCTCACACATTTCACGTGGTATTTTATTAATTTCATCGCGAATATTTTGTTTGAGTTGCTCAAGCGTTTCTGGTTTGTTTGCATAAACTTTGCTTTTCAGATATCTCCACAAAAGGAAGTCCGGAGCAGTCAAATCAGGCGACCGTGGAGGTCAATCAACATCACCATTTCTTGAAATAACTTGTTGTGGAAAGAGGTCTCGCAGTAATTCCATTGTAATCCTGGCTGTATGCGATGTGGCACCATCTTGTTGACACCACATGTTAATTAAGCCCAAAGCATGCAGTTGTTGCGTTGAAAAGTTTTCGATCATATCACGATATCGCTCTCCATTGACCAGGCTGTCAGTTTTAATGGATGCAAAGGTGACTGATGAATAGTTTGATGGTTTCCCATTGCCCAGAACCGACTATTTTGTTTATTTACATATCCATTCAAATGATAATGTGCCTCATCACTCATTATGGTCTCGGACCTGTAACATCCTATTGGCATGTGTGCGGTGGCGTAAATGGTCTTGTGGAAGAAGCTCTTGTGTCAACTGAATCTCAGTTGGAATCAAATGCAAATCCTTGTGCAAAATTGTGGCCAAAGTTGTTCCTTGAATGTCAAGCCCCTAAGCACGGCTTCTAATTTAGGTTGATGGATTGTTTTGAACACTTTCTTGAGCAATTGTAATGTTTTCAGCCGACCTTGCAGTACGTTGTGGTCCATGCTTGGCCCTATCAGCTACAGACCCTCTTTCTTCGAAACCATTCACTACACGATAAATAGTGAGTCTTTACACGCAACTTTCTCATCGTCACATGATTGGTTTATCGAATATTTTTCCATAATAAATTTGCCACGCCTCTACTTTACGACTGCCAAATATGAACTGTCAAGGCAAATGTTTACCAAAATGGTGGCAAAAAAATAGTATACCTTCGCGACGGATACAGGGTGTATACGATGTAGTAAAATAAATCCACTATATTTTGCCATGAAAGCTTTGTTTAGCATAGTTAGAATGGCCCGATTCAGCTCAAAAATGCACTGTTTTGTTCAATAGCTTCTTGCCTTTTTGAAGATAATTCCATTATGCCTCTCGAAGCGAGCTTTTCTGTGGCGCGCCTCTATTGGCAGAAACTGGGACAGTCGATTTTCACAAAGTTTCTTTTGAGGCAAAAATTTCACTAGGAAAATCAATTGACAAAAGGTAATCACTTACTACATGGTCCGGACAATAGTGCGGATGCATAAGACCCAGCCGCCAAAGCCCCGGATTTTCTGCTGATGGAACATAATTCATCCCCTATTGGACAAAACTGGCCCAGTAGCGACCAGTCTCCTTTCATCAGATGGCGCAATTGTTGGTAGTACAGGTTCGAATTAAGAGCTAGGGAAGTAGGTCATAGTAGATGATTCTCTGCCACTTCCGCCAAACATACGGCAAAATTTTTCCGACCCGTAATCCTGGATTGGACACCGTTTGCGCTGCCTCAGCGGGATTCAACCGCTATTGTTTTTGCTTAACGTTGTCGTAAGTGACCCACTTCTCACCATTATCTGTCATTTGTTTCAGAAATGAGTCGATTTGCAGATGAAAATCGTGTGACACTCATACACCCAGCTTCTTTTTGTATCCAAATGACTTTTGGTTATATTTAGCTCCTTGACAATTGAAACAGTGCCTACATTATGATCGGACTTGAGGATTTGCATTATTCTGACGACATTTTGGACATTTGGACTTTCAGGGTGTTAAAATTACCGAAATGGAATTGAAAAAAATCAAAATTGCGCTTGATTACTTTTTACAGTAACGATATTGCAAGCACTTTTACGTTTTCAGCCGCCTAGCTTGCGTTTTCGCTTTTATTGAGGAAAATCTGTGAAATATGGCGTTTATTTTTTCTTGCTGGTGTCCTCAAACAATATTTTAATTTTGCCTCGTAGTACGAAGGCGATTCCAAAACTAGCAAACTTGACGTATAAAAAGGTGCCAGTAGTTTAAAAAAATTATTTTGGCGAAAAGTGGCAACCTTATAAAACATATGTTTTAAGGTTCAAGGCGGCACGTTGTTTAGTGGTTTTATTTGAGCCATCAAAAGTAAACGATTTCAGTAAATATGTAAACATGGAAAAAATTGGTCACCGTTGTGTAATTCAATATTTCCATTTGAAAGACCTCAGTTCAACCAATATTATAGACGAGGTACATTCTACTCTAAGGTAGTCTGCTCCTTCGAGCTGACGAAACGTACACCGTAATGGTCGACCAATTAGGGTGTCCACGCCAGACATCAGTTAAGAAAATGCACAAAATGGTATTGAATGATCGTCGGCTGAATGTGCGTCAGCTAGCTGAAATGATAGGCACTTCAAAATGTTCTATATGTACATCGAATGTTGACCAAAGATTTAAAGATGACAGAGCTGAGCACACGATGAGTGCCGCGCTTGGTTTCAATAGAACAAAAACAGCGTTGTGAAAATGTCATCAGTAGAGTGTTTGGCGATGTCTCACCGCAATAAAGTCGAATTTTTGCATCGATTTATAACCATGGATGAGATATGGATGAGACACTTCACAAAGGAAAAGTCAAAGCAATAGACTGGAATAGAGGAATCGTGTCCACAGAAGGAGAAGACGATTCCATCTGCGGGCAAGATCATGGCGTCTGTTTTTTTGGGATGCGCATAGAATTATATTTATCAGTTATCTTCAGAAAGGAAAAAACGCGGAAAAATCAACGGCGAATATTATGTTCATTTATTGCACCGTTTAGGTGAGTGATGAAATTACGGAAAAAATACCGCATTTGGCAAAGAAGAATGTGTTGTTTCATCAAGACAGTGCTCCAGCTCACACATTCCTTATTGCGATGGTCAAAATTATTGAATTTAAGTTTGAATTGCTTCAGCCAGATTTAGCTTCCGCGGACTATTTTCTATTTCTAAACCTGAAAAAATGGCTCTGTGGTATAAGATTTGCCAACAATGAAAAGGAGTTGATGACTATTTTAAGGAGTTTGACAGTTCCCAGTTTTTCCCCGCTTTTTTGTATCTTCTTTGTTAGGTTGGCTAATTTTGGTAAAAGATTCGTCAGCAATGAAAATGTGGAGTCTGCCGTTGAAGGTTATTTTAAGGAGTTTGACAGCTCTTACACTAAACAGGCTATAGAAGCTACTGAATGTCGCTGGAAAAAGTGTATCGAGCTAAGAGAAGATTCTGTTGAAAAATCACCTGTGATCAAAAAATAACCGTTATTTCCAAATTTCGTGAGTTACGTATGTTCCATTTTCGAATTTTTTTTTCTGTTTGTTTGTACACATGTCTGTTATATATGTTGTCATTATCAGCTATTTTGGATTCAAGAAACTGTATTAAGTTTTGTGTAAAAAAAAATTAAATGTGGAAGGACATTTGAAATGTTGACTGTGGCGTTTGGGAGTCTGCTATAAGCTGAACACAAGTTCAATTGTGGTATAACCGGTTTAAGGAAGGCCGAGAAGATGTCAATGACGATGCTCGTCCTGGTCGCCCGAGCACGTCAAGTTCGGTCAAATGTGAAGGTTTTGCTCACTGTTTCCTTCGATTGCAATGGTGTGGTGCATCGTGAATTCTTGCCACAAGGTCGTACGATCAATAAGGAATACTACCTTGAAGTTATGCGCCGTTTGCGCGAAGCAAATCGTCGGAAACGCACAGAATTGTGGAAAAACCAATCATGGATTTTGCACCATGATAACTCAACAGCTCACACATCGATGCTTGTGCGTGAGTTTTTGGCCAAAAACAAAACCGCAATCATGCCTCAACCACCGTATTCATCGGACTTGGCCCCCGCTGACTTTTTCCTCTTCCGAAAGCTGAAGACACCGATGAAAGGAAAGCGTTTTGCTACGATTGAGGAGATAAAAGAAAAATCGAAACAGGAGCTGTTGGCGATACCAAAAAGCACATTTTAGAAGTATTTCGAAGATTAGAAGAAACGCTGGCACAAGTGTATTATATCTGAGGGGGATAACTTTGACAAGATAATTATTGATTAATAAATAAATACTTATTGAAAAAATTGAAAATAACGATTATTTTTTAATCACCCAACTTTTTTTCCCCAACTTTTTTGTGTCTAGTTTTGGGACAGTTCTCGCGGTGTATCATAATGGTACCTCGAAGTTGTAATTTGGCGATAAATTAGTCCAGGTTAGTTTTAGTCTTTCTAAAAAGGGACAGATAAATGCATTCGTTTAACTTTAACCATTTTCTTCTATAGTTCACGGGAATAAAAGTAAATTTGCTCCTGAAATATTTAATCCTTTCGAGGCTACATAGTTATCGTACAACCCTCATTAGTTTATTATGTTGCATCACTTCCTTACATGATAAGCTCTTGTCCAAGTAATGAGGAAATCACATACTGAAGGTAACAAATTTGTTCACAGTCCAAACAAATATTTACAACCGGCGCGAAATCTTATCAGAGATTTTTATTAGCTATACTCATCGATTAATAGGCTGTC
>JAHXMU010000618.1:253382-329135 GCA_019455685.1 Philornis downsi
ACACTTTTTCTATATAGAAAAATGTCTGCATGAACACTTTTTCTATAGAAAAATATCTCCATGAACACTTTCTCTATAGAAAAATGTCTCCATGAACACTTTCTCTATAAAAAAGTCTACGTGGACACTTTCTATAGAAACATGTCTGCATGAGCACTTTTTCTATAAAAAATATATAAATAAAATAAATTTTCTACATAATATATGTTTGCGAAGGAGTTTTTTTTTATAGAGAAGTGTGTTTTTCTGTTGTAAATTGTTTTCATGCACACTTTTTATACAAAAATTTTGTTGCATACACTTTTTCTGCAGAAAAATACCCATAAACACATTTTCTTTCTTAATAAAAACGTGTTTCCACAGACACTTTTCTATTTATGGTAGAATTTTTTACCTATAGAACAGTGTTCCAAAATCACTATTTTTAGAAAAGTTGTATCCATAGACAATTTCCTATAGAATGTAGAAATTGTTGATATCTTTGTTTTTATGTTTATGTAAGCTAAAGATCAGTCTAGCTTTCTGCAAAGCTTGATTAACTAACAAAAAATGTGGTGTTGTCCGATTCTGTGCTCAAACAACAATTCTCATCAAGTTGAGAGCTTCAGATGTATGTTTAAGACTCTAAAAACTATTCGCAACCTTTATACTAAGTCTGATGATGAGATTCCGTAGCTGGATCCGAAATAGATATATTTGGAATATAATTCTGAGATAAATTAAGTTTATTTTCTATGTTTTAAATAAGAGTTAATTGAATTTGAGTAGCTTTTTTAATTACCTTTGATGAAATTTTAAACCGAAATTTGGACAATATTTTCATTGTGCAAACTTTATTTCATCACGTAGTCTTTGGCTATTGTCATTTGGATTGCCTTTCTGTTACACAGGATATGGCAAAATGACTTTCCATGCTTTATTGACAAATTACTAGCGATTTCTTGATAGAATTTATATGATTTTAGGAGCGCTTGAGTGGATTTTAGCATTTCTAATGTATTTAAAAGACTTTCGATTAAACATTTCTTCCTTCATATCGCCCTCACATCACACAGGTCAGCTTTTGTCGTTTCATTATAACCTTCCCATAAACTTGACAAATAGAACGGATGTGACCCAATTACCACTCCTTCCTTTGTAACGGTTGGGTTAAGCTCCTTCCGCCACGTAATTTTATGGAAGGAATCTTGAGAAAGATGAATAATATCTGAAGTAAATATTATGAAGATGCGACCCATAAATTATCGGAATAAATAACTTTATATCTTTTCGAAATTTGTCACATCTTTATTTACGCATGAACACTTATATATGTACACGTACATACTCGTGCATACGAAGAGATTCCAATGCCTGGTTGCTTTGGAAGAGTCCCTAGTGACAAGAAAAATGAAACATGACACATGAACGGCAGTAGTTATTCCCCTTATGATGATATGACACTAAATTGGCGCACCCCATGCTTTTGAAATGGGCAAGTAAGGAGTAGGAGCTGAATATGAATAAAGTAAATAAAGCTGAGCTGAGATGTTTGCATGTTATTAAATATTATTTATATACGAGTACAAATGTACAATTTGTGATGCTGATTCGCACTCGTACCGGGGCGGTCCCAAAACTAGTAGTTTGAAAAAATTATTTTGATAAAAAGTGGCAACCCTTTAAAAAATATGTTTTCAGTTTCAAGCCGCCATGTTGTCTGTTATTTTTAGTTGAGCCATCAAAAGTAAACGATATTAGTGAATTTGAAAAACATGAAAAAAATTGGTCACCGTTATGTAATTCAATATTTCTATTTGAACGGTCTCAGTCTTACCAATATTGAAAGCCGAGCTAGACTCTGTTCGGGAGGAGTCTATTCCTTCGTTTACGTCTGTAAAATATTGGGTAGCAGAGCTTAAACGAGGCCGTACGGCCTGCCAAGGCGAACACATTAGTTGTCGAACAATTGATGTGTCCCCGCCAGACAAGGTTCAGAAAATGCACAAAATGGTATTGGATGATCGTCTGCTGAAAATGCGTGATCTAGCATTTGGAAAATTGCTAGACATCGAATATTGACTGAAGATTTGAAGATGAGAAAGCTGTGAGCAAGATGGGTGCCTCGCTTGCTTTCGATAGAGCAAAAATAGCGTCGTGAACATGTTTGAGTAAAGTGTTTGGCGACGTTTTACCGCAATAAAGCCCAATTTATGGCGACGATTTATATCCATGAATGAGACAGAGGTCCGCCGCTTCACACCTGAGACAAAGGAACAGTAAAAGCAGTGGACTGCAATAGAAGAATCGTGTCTAAAAAAGGCGAAGACGGTTCTGCCATCTACAGGCAAGTTCATGACGTCTGTTTTTTTGGGAAGCGCACGGGATTATTTTTATTGATTATCTTCAGAAAGAAAAAACTCAGAAAAATCAACAGCGAATATTATGCTAATTTATTGCAGCGTTTACGTGATGATGATGCTTCATTAAGATAGTGTTCCAGTTCGCACATCCACTATTGCGTTAGCCAAAATTAAAGTTCGAATTTCTCTGTCATGCATCTTATTCGCCAGATTTAGCTCCCTCGGACTATTTTTTTCCAAACTTCCAAATTAAATTTTCCAATTAAAGTTCGAATTGCTCTGTCATGCATCTTATTCGCCAGATTTAGCTCCCTCGGACTATTTTTTCCAAACTTCCAAACGCGAAAAAAAATTCTTGGTGGTAAAAGATTTTCCAACAATGAAGAGGTGCTGCCTACGATTGAGGGCTATTTTGAAGAGTTTGATAGTTCTTACTAAAAACAGGGTTTAGAAGCTATTGAATATCGCTGAAAATGAATACTGAAAAGTGTATCGTGCTAGAAGAACAATATGTTGAAAAATATGGTAAATTTTTACCAATTTTTTTTGTCTTATTTGTTAGGTCGGCTCGTTTTGGCACCGTCCTCGTATATGCGCAATTTTCTTCATATTCATTCATTCATATTTTCAATTCGATTTGTACATTTACGGCTGACTCTCTAAAGAATAGTCATTCCAAACAGCCCCACAACACAATCGCATAAATGATCTTTGAACCAAATTAATTAAAGCAGAAATTATTTCTGTTTGCGACGTAATATCATCCAACATCCAACATCCATATCCACTATGCGATCATCATAGCGTTGTTGGAGCAAAAAAAACATCGGTTTTTGCCACTGAAATAAGAAGATATAAATTTAACTCATTGCAAAGTGGATGTTGTGAAAGCGAGGCATAAAACGAGATACATTTCTGGACTTCATTATGTATTTACAAATTTGTTGTCATTAGAGAATACGCAACATGGCGCTAATGGCGAGAATGAATACTGATAAAAACAATTGAAATGAAAGGAATTACATTTATGGTATAGAAACAGCATTTTCATTTTTATGATTAGTTTATGGGAGAATAACTCAGCCTCAGTGAGCCAATACGCAATTTTTGACTCGCAGAAACGGAATGTACGATTTGAAGCTGAAAAAAATCTCACAATTTCAAAAACAGTGAAAATCAAACTGCAACTATTGAGTGGCGAATCCAATCTATATGCAAATTTTCGAAGGGAAACCCCAACAATTATTAAGCTTAAGTTCAGAGTCAAATTTTAGTGTTTGATCAAATTTGGCTGCCAGCAACCGAAGACGAGCTTTTAACCGTTTTGACTACTATGAATTATGCCGCAAAATATCGGCAAAATATGTTTAAAGCAATTTTGTTTTATTGACAAAAGTTTAATAATGCATTTTTTTTTAAATACTTTCAAATACAACGCAAATAAAGCTATAATTTCGATGAAACTTTTATTTCATTATAATGCTTGGACTTTGCCATTATGTGCGACATGCAATGTCATTTAAATGACCGTCTCTTGATTGGTTGCAGCAGTGGATCCTTTCGAGGTAGTTTTGATCACTTTTTCGCACATTTCGGGCGGTACCTTGGTTACAACTTCACGAATGTTGGTATTCAAATGCTTCAATGTTTAGGGTTTATACGCGTAAATACAGTCTTTGATGTAGCTACATTGTAGCCCCACAAGTAAAAGTCAAATCGTATGATCATGGTAAGCAATTGACGTCGCCCAAACATAAAATTACGCTTTCTGAAAACTTCTTATGCAATAAAGCCAAGTCGTGTTGAGTGACTCATAGCACCGTTTTGTTGAAACCACATATCGTCCAGTTCATTATCTTCAGTTGCAGGCAAAAAAAAGTCGGTTATCATACGATCATTGCGCTCTGAATTGAAATTCTGATCATAATCCACACTTTCACTATCAGAAACGCTATTTTCAGCAATATCGTACGTACATTGTGATGATGCACATGCCTGACCACATCTATTACACTTCTTCTTCTTTTTCTTCTTATGTGGCGACTGTAACAGACATCCTTATATATTATACGCTCCCCGCAGAAAAAAAATTCCAAGCGTTTTCATCTTCTGCGCCTCTCCTCCAATTCTTCACACCAAGTTTCGACAGTATTTCAAAAGCCTGATCCTTCCAACGGGGTTTTGATCGCCCTCTCCTTTGCCGTCCATCGAGTTCGTTGTCGAAAACTTGCCATGACGGAGCATTTGGGTCCATACACACAACAACCCAACCAACGCAACCGCTGTATATTAATGCGTTTGATCACGACAATGTCGGCATTGGGCAGAAAACATTAGCCTGTCCACCAGGCAGCCAGCTAGCCAAACGAGCGTCGCTCAATTGACTTTAAAAGCCATGGGATGCTTTCGATCGAAAGATATTTTATACAGAGTCGCGCATCAATTGCAATACAAAAAGTCATTCAAATAACTTTCTATTTAATCAATTTATTTCATTTATTTTTTTGTTGTATATAGAATTTAATTTTATTTCATATAACTAATTGGTTTTGAAGATGATAGACCGCAACTAATCTCTATATTCATTCACGCATATGCGACAACTGATCGGACAATTATTCATTGCGGGGTCGCCCCAATAACTGTTTTAATGGATTGCTTCAATTCAGACAAATTCCTTGTTTTCGCTTATTACACTTCTGGCTTGATATAATCCCATAAAAAAAAGTTTGGTGCAGTCAGGTTAGGTGACCTCTGGGTCCAGTAGAAAATGGAGTTTCAGGACATTAATTTGTTCGGGAATTTTCATTGGAGCTCCGCCATAACCGTCCTGGCTATGTTATGTTGAAACACATTCGTCTTCGGCGCAGTTCTGGGTAAACAAATTCCTTCAAAATCTTTAAATAACGGCATCCATTCACATTTGACATTCACACGATTCGTGCGCCACCCTGTGCCTCAAACGCTCCCTTCTGGGTATTACTTTTCGGCCATTTTAAAACTTCATTCCTCTTCCTGTGAGCTGTTCCCATTCCAGTGTTGTAAACCAACCAGAAAGAAAAAGAAAGGCTAGGATTACTACTTAATAAAATTCTTCTGTGTGATAGGAAAATTTTGCTTCAAATTTTACAACCATTTTTTTAATGTGGAGTTCCGCCGCGAAAACTCAACTTAGTGCCAGCCTTTAAAAAGAACTTTGGGAAACAATCCAAATTTCGTTAGTTTTTTCGAATATCGCCTGCGCCTACATGATAAAGAGCCATAAGAAAGATTTTCAAAGCCTGTAAGCGGCTGTACAAAGTTGATGTGAAAATAAATTCCATATATAAAGTAAAAGTGCTAATTAACTTAAGCCATTAATTACCAAGTAAAAGTTAAATGCCAATAAAATTATTCAACTGACACTTCGTGTCAGCGATTCATGAAGTATTTATCGAAAGCTCAGTGGGAGAAAACAATGCTAATGACCATAATTCATGCAACGAGTGATGTTTGCTTAATTTTGTCGACAAAAAGTTGTTCACTCCACTGAAATGGAAAATGTTCTAAAGTAGTAAGATCTATCTCAGCATGCAATTTGGTTCATTGAAGGGTTATGTTATTGAACCCACAGTTATCTCCACCCCACCAATATGCATCAATTACGAAGAAGCAAAATATCAATTGTCTTATTTGTTATTTCAACTCATGATATTGTATTTTATTTACTCAATTACTCAACTCATGGAAGACCCACACACGAGTATGTACAACGTACGATGGGTGTAATGACACGAGACTTACCCGTATTGTTTTTATTGGCAATAATTGGGTGGTGGTCGCTGATTTCTCTGTATTTTCTAACATTTACTCAATTACTTAATGAAGTTCAGAACAGGATCACTGATGAGCAGAGAGGGCGAGGGAAGAAGAATGAGAGCGATTAATAACAGCTTGAGAGCTTAGGGTTGTCATCTGGGGTTATTTCAAGTTGTAATAAATAATTAATAATTAACTAGTTAACTTTGAAAACGATACCAATATTTCGAATTCTAGATGAGTGAAAAGTTGCTAATTTATTTTTTAGATGTAGCAAATACAGGGTGGCGCACGAATCGTGCTACTATCAACTGCCAATGGAGACCATTATTTAAAGACATTTAGGGCGTATCCGTTTCAACAGCATTTGGTCCCAGCAAGATGGAATAAAGAGCACAAATAGCCAGGCCGGTTATGGCGGAGCTCCAAAGAAAATTTCGAAACAAATTATCCAGAAACTCCACTTTCCGATGACCCCCAAACTTAAGGTCAACTGACCTGACTGCACCAGACTTTTTTTTATGGGATATATCAAGCAAGAGGTGTACAAAACCAAATCAAGAAAGTTGACTGAACTGAAACAGTCTATGCCTTCAGGCTGCAATGAATAATTTTCTGATCAGGTGTCGTGAGTAAGCATGGAGCCCATTTATGCTCTATGATTTTCAAAATCATTTAGTTAAATAAAATAAAATAGAATTGTATTTGATTAAAAAAAAATTATTTCAATTGTAGCACAATTGTGCGCCACTCTGTATGACATCATCATGCCTATCCTGGGCCATCATGCTTTACCAAAAATTTGGGTTGCTGGACTCTACGTATTAGAAGTTACGGAGAAAAAACTGAATTTCCGAAAATCCATCAATTTATACAGAGACTTTCGGAGGCGGTGCGATAATCATTTTCCTTCTCTCTATTAGCAAGCTCTTAACGAATATGAAGCTTGTCTAAATCTAAATTAAAGATATAGACCGAAGAATATATGGGTTAAATAAGTCGTTTGTATGGGAGACACCAGAAAGTTAATTAGTTTAATTTCCCAAACTTACCCAATCATTATAAAACAATGTAATAAACAAAAAAGCATTAGAATTTATAGGGAAAAAATTGAATTTTTGCCACTATGTAACATATGTTTTAAGTTCCAAGGCGCTACGTTATTTAGTATTTATATTTGAGCCATCAATTGGTTACCGTTATGTAATTCAATATTTCCATTTAAAAGGTCTTAGTACAAGCAATATTAAAGACGAGCTATATTTCATTCTTCGTTTACGACTGTAAAATACTGGATAGCAGAACTTAAACGAGGCCAGTTGAGGTGTCCACGCCAGACACGGTGAAGGAAATGCACAAAATGGTATTGGATGACCATCGGATAAAGGTACATGAGTTAGCTGAAATTATAAGCATTTCAAAAAATGCTATACATCTTATATTAACCGAAGATTTGAAGATGCGGAAGCTGTGCGCAGGATGGGTGCCGCGCTTGCTTTCAATAGAGCAAAAACAGCGATGTTAAGATGTTTCAGTAGAGTGCTAGGCGATGTTTCACCACAATAAAGCCGAATTTTTGCGTCGATTTATAATGGCGGATGAGACAGCTGTGGACTGGAATTAGAGAATCATATCCAAAGAAGACGAAAACAGTTCCATCTGCAGGCAAGGTCATGGCGCCTGTTTTTTTGGGATGCGCATGGGATTATTTTTATTGATAAGAAAGGAAAAAGGCAAATAACGGCGAATATTATGATAACTTATTGCAGCGTTTAGGTGATAAAATTATGAAAAAAGCCACATTTGGCGAAAAATAAAGTGTTGTCTCATCAAGACTATGCTCCAGTTCACACACCTACTATTGCGATGGTCAACATGAACGAATTAAATTTCGAATTACTTCATCACGCACCTTATTCGCCAGATTTAGCTCCCTTAGACTATTTTCCATGACCAAACTTGAAAAAATGGCTCGATTTGCCAATAATGAAGAGGTTCTTACTATAAACAGTGTATAGAAACTATACAATATCGCTGGAAAAAGTGTATCGAGCCAAAAGGAGAATATGTGGAAAAATAAAGAAAAAATTTCAAACCTTTTTTGTGTCTTCTTTATTAGGTCGGCCAGCTTTGGGCCCGCCTTCGTATACGTATATCATTTGATAAGATACCAATGTAATTCCCAGAAGCATGCGTGTAAAGTACCAAGTATCTTTTGAATAAATGTCCGATGGGTTTCTGTTTGGCTGGCTGACTGGCTTGTAGACACGATAATTGTCGGATATTGTTGCCACTTTTCACCAAAATAATTTTTTTTCAAACTACTGACAATATCTATACATTTTGGCACCGCCCTCGTAGAATCATTCCTTCAGGTGAAAGTGTACAAAGAAATTTGTGTCGAATTATTGAACATAATATTGAAAACTTTCGATTGATGGACCTTAAAATACGTCTACGAGTATATTATTGGGACAGTTGCCGAACCATGAACTTGAGCATGTGAACTCGTAGCTTTCGAAGGGTATTAAAAACAAGCCAAATGGACATTGGTATTTTCCACTACGACGAACTCGAAATAGTCGGCTCAAATAGGTAACTTTTTTGGTGTACAATCAAAACAGGTAAAAAACAAATTCCCTTGCATCCCATGAATGAGATATGGGAGAGCCTGCATTCTATTTTTAGATTCATTTAAGGGGGTCTACATTTTAACGATTATTCGTCACAGTTTGAGAAGCATTTACCAGACTTGTCGATTACTCGACTAGTCGAAGTGTTTGTCAGACTCATCGAGATGACCGCCACTCAGATAGTGATAGGGGACTCTTTGGGGGATTGAACCTGCGATCAAGCGAACGATAGTCGCGTGTACTAAACGTCACGTTACGGTCGGTCACGTCTCAGTCGGTCAACGGGGAGAATGTGTGTTAAAAGAAGCGATACTTCTCGAATAATTGAAAGTAAAATTCCAAAAATCATGAAAATTGTTGGCCACTCCCAATGGAGTGGAAGTAACATTACGTTTGGTTCAACCCACAGCGCCAATTCTGGTTACCAGAAGTGGTGCACATTATATCGCAAACTCAACCTTTATACTGAGAAAGGTGAGGTTCTTACCCATTTTAAAGTTTGAGAATAGGATATGGTCGTTTCGACCTTATGGCCTCGCTTTACCACATAAGATTATTTTGCATTATTTTTAAATGCATCAAATTCTTGCAAAAGAATTCAATTTATGTTCGCTTTTAAAAGGTACAATTATATTTACGAATTGGCCGACGTTTTGAAATCTTGTTCATATTTGTAGAAACAGAATATCACAGCTAGTGTAGAAACTTTGTGGGATAGCCTAAGGCGAATTCTGAACTGACTAGAACAAATGTGTTAAGCTTATGCTGAATAGACTAGAAACACTTGCAGCGCCACAATTTGCCACGTGTCACAGTTTTGCCACGTCTTTTATGCCTGATACGCACCTATCACATACATATGTGTGCCTCAATACTTCCACATATTACATATAACTATTTTATATACCGTCTGTACATACATTCCATATAAATTTCCACATATGTATGAGTGTTCATTTAACTCAACATGTAAGTTATGCGCTTTTTATGTATTTTATGATCGCACTTTATTTAAATTAACTAACTTTCCATAAATTTCTACAATTAAACATTAATTGGTTAATAAATGAAAATGAGCAAAAGAAGAAAAAACGCCACAATAGAGCAGCAGAACTGCCTGAGCTCTGGTCGCAGCAACGGCAGCATCTGTTGCAGCTCCAATAAATGAACGAACGAGGGAGCGAGCAAACTGACTGACTTGGTCTTGGAAATCACCGAATGCAAGCAGACCAAGTGCAAGTCTGCGGCAAAAGTCTAATCAATGATGAGGGTTGTTTTAGTTGACTCACAAAGTTGTCGGTGGCAAAATGTTGGTTTCGTGATCATACAAATTGACTGACAATACGTGTATTTATATATATGAGATAGATGGCAGAAAAAAAGCTCAAGACGAATGGTTGGTTGGTGTCCGATATAAATCTTTCTAGTGAAAAGCAAAAGCAGAAAAAACATACTTAAGGATGCGATGGTGAAGATTTAGAGGAAGAAGCAGTTGAAACTGAAATTAAAACAAAGCCAGCAACAAAAACAGCACAGACTTTCGCGATTAGTGATTGAGTGAAAACGTTAGAAGAACACAACTAAAATCGAATCAAATATGAATAAACATTTGAGTAGCTTTGTAAACGGCATATGGCAAATGGTGTTACGTGTGAGAGTGATGAATATTAAAGAAAACTGAAGTAATTGTGGACCAAACTAATACAAAAATTTCGGTTAAGTGAACTGACTTACATACACTTTGAACCAACATCTTTTTGTGTGAATGCAAAAATATAAGGGGTGTCAGAATGGGCGTGGTATATCACTAAATTTTTAGCAAAAATAAACTATGAATTAAAGAACAGCAAAAACACCCTTTTATACTAAACTTAATTACTATAATTTGTAAAATTTAATTGTGCTAAATTACACACAATATATCAAAATAGAACGGAAGATATTATTCTTTCATTCTTCGCTTTCAAAAGTAAAGTTAAATTAAATTTACACAAAAAAAATATAATTTCGGTGAAATTTTTATTTCATTATAAAGCTTGGACATTGCCATTGTGTACGCAACATAATGTCATTCAAATGACTGCCTCTTAATTGGTTGCAGCAATGCATCCTTTTGAGGTTCCTCCAGTGTCATTTTCAAAAAAAACAAAAAAAAAAAAAAAAAAAACTATCCAATGACACCCCCAGACCAAAATACGCACCAAACAGTCACTTTTTCCGGATGCAATGGCTTTTCCAAAATCACTTCTGAGTTCTCCAAGCCCCATATGTGAACATTTTGTTTGTTGACGTAACCACCGAGTGAGAAATTAGCTTCATCGCTAAAGAAAATTTTGTTCGATTAAAAGACAACGTTTGAATCACCACTTTTGTAGTAAGTTGTAACTATTTGTACGCTTTCCTCGGTTGTTAAACGATCTATCATCGTAATTTGCAAATCTTTCACTAAATAAACAACACTTCAGACGACAAGTATTTAACAGCTGACAGCATTGCCAAACCGGCGGTTTAGAAACCACTAAATGAATAAGCAACCCTGTGTTACTTTTCATTGATGAATAAATTGAAAAATTATTAAAGATAGTTTTTTCTATTTCACTGTGAAAAAATCAAATTCTAGGTAAATTATTTTATCTGTACAGCTTGATTATTTGGTATTCCGGTCCTCCTGAAGATGATCCTGAACATCTTCACAATTGACACTCGCGATTTAAATAAGAAAAAAAGCGTGCAAAGTCGACGCTATCACTCAGCGAAAATTTAGTTATACAGGATGTCGTCCGTCGGGAAGGTATACTACTTTGTATGTTTATAAATTTTGATTAAATGAAAAAGAATGGATCTAATATTGATAAATGTTTATTGTTTTTATTTAATGTCGACAATTATGTATGGAATACAATATCAGATAAATGTCCGCCTCTGTTAGCCTCACAAATGCGAGCCGGTTTGAGCACATTTTTCATTACATTCTCACACATTTCACGTATTTCATTAATTTCATCTCGAATATTTTGTTTGAGTTGCTCAAGCATTTCTGGTTTGTTGCATAAACCTTGCTTTTCAGATATCCCCACAAAAAGAAGTCCGGAGCAGTCAAATCAGGCGATCGTGGAGGCCAATCAACATCACCATTTCTTGAAATAACTTGTTGTGGAAAGAGGTCTCGCAGTAATTCCATTGCAAGCCCAAAGCATGCAGTTGTTGGGGTTAAAAAGTTTTCAATCATATCACGATATCGCTCCCCATTGACAGTTACCGTTATGCCGTTTTCAGTTTCAAAGAAGTAACATCCAATGATTCCTCCTGACCAAACTGCACACCAGACTGTCAATAATTTCATGAATAATTGAGGGTTTTCCATTGCCCAGAACGGACTATTCTGTTTATTCACATACCTGTTCAAATGAAAATGAAAAAGGTGCCTCGTCACTCATTATGATTTTTTTTTATGAAAATCGGGGTTGTCATTGGCGAGCTGTAACATCCTATTGGCATATGTACGGCGGCGTAAATCGTCTTGTGGAAGAAGCTCTTGTGTCAACTGAATCTTAAATGGAAACAAATGCAAATCCTTGAGCAAAATTGTGGCCAAAGTTGTTCTTTGAAGACCAAGCTCTTGAGCACGGCGTCGAATTAAGGTTGATGGATTGCTGTGAACACTTTCTTGAGCAGCAGTAATGTTTTCATCCGATCTTGTAGTACATTGTGGTCCATGCTTGGCCCTATCAGCTACAGACCGACCCTCTTTCTTTGAAATCATTCACTACACGATAAATAGTGCTTCTTGTTGGCACGTTGTTTCTCCCAAAAATTTCACGTAACTTTCTCATCGTCACGGTAATCTATGATTGATTTTGATGAAATGTTTTAACGATTAAAACACGTTCGTTTATCGAATATTTTTCCATAAAAAATTTTCCACGTCTCTACTTCACAACTGCCAAATATGAACTGTCAAGACTAATGTTTACCAAAGTGGCGGTAAAACAAAATAGTATACCTTCCCGACGGACACCCTGTATGTATGTATACTTGCCAATCCTGAAGGTGATGCTCAAGAATTTTCGAAATATCGAATAATATCGATTTTGTCACAGAGAAATACAAACGATTGAGAAGAGGTCGAATAAAAACTGTAAATTAAATACTGAATTGTTAGAGATATATTGAAAGGTTTTATTTTGCAGACACGCGCTCAGTTTTTGTATAGGTTTTGTATGGTGATTTTGCGTAAGATTGATTAGATTGATTTTGCGTAATTTTGATCATATTCTGCATATGACTAAGAGGCAAAAATTCACAGCGCTTAAGAAACTTTTATGGAAATTTGTTAAATTTTTTAAAATTTTCATCATGCCGAAATTGAAAAACATTTCCTCTTGGCTCAGGCACTTGTAGTAGTTTAACGTGAGATCTAAAGTTTTAAAACGACCACATCAACAACTGGCGGCAGTTTTTGTTTTTTTTTTTAATTTAGTGTCATTGAGATGATCTATTGGAGCAATAACAAATTTCGTTTGTATATATAGTGGACACAATGAACACTCTTTTGTTTTTGTATGTAATGTAATAGAACACTCTGAAAAATACTCGCGCAACGACGACTGGCATTATAAGAATGTGACCATCATCGACAGACGACCGACCGACCCATAACCCAGAAGTTTATATATGTTGGTGCTCAAATGATTTACGGGCGTCATTGCCGTCATCATCATCATCATAATTATCATCGTCATGATCGTGTGCTGTCACTGTACTTGCTGTACTGTACTGTATGTGTAGTGTAGCGCAGATAAAGCTGTACTTGTTGATGATGATGGTGGTGGTGGATTAATTCGAAGCAATGTCTCGGCTTTGCCTCAACACGGCATTCTTTAAGTACGCGCACGCCTAGAAAGTGTTTTGCATCTCAAGTCCCCCATTCAGTTGTTGTACAATTTGCAAACTAAACGCGTCGCCCGAGTTTGTAGAGCGGAGCGTGTGAGCCGGACGATCGATTGGTTGGGTAGGTGTCTGTTAAAGCTCACAATTATCGGACGGAGCGAGAACTTGTGAAATGGCTATAATAACAACAACAACAATAAAGCTAAAGAAAAACGAACGTATAAATTGTGATTTTGTAATTTGTTTATAATTGTTTTTTTTTTCATTGCAACAACAAAAACAAATAACACATAAGCGATTATAATATTAATACAGAACAAAAACAAAAACAAAAAAAAAATAAATAAATAATAAACAGAAAATGTTAACCGGCCAGCCAAAGCAAACGTATCGCCATTCCCATAACGATTTCGAATGAAAATACGTGTTGAAATTTGAATTAAATGATTGACCAACCGCTACCGAGCGAACGAATGAATGGTCGTCTGGTAGTGAATGCATGAAGAATGAAAATTCACACGCATTCTATTGTTCAAAATTCCAAATAGGAATTGAAGTTCATCAGCTAAGCGGCAGGCAATCTGTAATCGCAGTTCTTGATCTTTTTAACGGCAGAGTGAATAACAAAACAACTTGAGTGCATCCAATTGAAAATTCCTTTAAAATGACAACAACAACAACAACAACAAACAACAACAAAATCGGAAACTGTTCAATTGAAAAATATAACAAATAAAAAAATTCATCAATTTATTTTCTATGGGAATTAAAAATAAATTCAAAATTTCATGGTTACACCATCACCATTTAATTATCTGTGTTGTGTGTGTGTTTGTGTGCATAAGTATTAGTGAAAGACCCGACTTTTATGACAATCGCTGTATGCGTTTTATAGCTATCTGTGGTCTATTCGTCTTATAAAATCATCGAGACTATTTTCGATTTCACACTAAAATTGAGTTCAAAGTGATTTTATTATGTGTTTGTCGATAAGGAAGTGGAAATCATTCATATATTCGTATATTGTTTGTGGTGGTGACAAATTAAGAAACTAATGTTCTATGATTTCCCACATTTATTACTGGTATAAAAATAAAATGAAATTAAAATATGTGGACAAGTGCTGTTCGTTCTAAGAACACAAAGTTAAACCGATCTTACATTGATCATTTGTTGACCAAGAACAATCGGCGAAAAATGTATTTCTCAAAGGAGACTTTTCCAATATTCTACCTCAAACGCTTCAATTAGACATTAATATAACTAATATAAGATGTAGCATGACATTGAAGACTTCATTTTGCACGAGCGCGGTCCCAAAACTAGACGACTGGATGTACAGATGGTGCCAGAAGTTTGAAAAACATTATTTTGGTGAAAAGTGGCAACCTTATGAAATATACATATATTTTTAGTTTCAAGGCGCCACTTTGTTTAGTATTTTCATTTGAGCCATAAAAACTAAACGATCTCAGTGAATTTGTAAACATGCAATTCAATATTTCCATTTGAAATTTCTCAGTCCAACCAATATTAAAACCGAGGGGAGCCATAAAAAATAAACGATTTCAGTGAATTTGTAAACGTGGAGAAAATTGGTCACCGTTATGCAATTCAATATTTTAATTTGAAATTTCCCAGTCCAGCCAATATTAAAGCCGAGTGGAAGTTTGCTCCTTCATTTACGACTGTAAAATATTGAGTAGCAGAGTTTAAACGAGGCCGTACGAACTGACAAAACAAACACCTTAGTGTTGGACCAATTTAGCTGTCCACGCCAGACACACACTTTAGAAAATACACAAAATGGTATTGAATGATTGGCTAAATGTGCGTGAGCTAACTGAAATGATAGGCATTTCAAAAAGGACTATCACATCGAATATTAACCGAAGATTTGAAAGTGAAAAATCTGTGCGCAAGATGGGTGCCGCGCTTGCTTTTAATATAGCAAAAAACAGCGTCATGAAGATGTTTCAGTAGAGTATTTGACAATGTTTAACCGCAATGAAGCCAAATTTTTAAGTCGATTTATAACTATGGATGAGATATGAGTCCACCACTTTACACTTGAGACTAAGGAACAGTCAAAACAGTGGACTGGAATGGAAGAATCGTGTCCAAAGAGCGAAGACGGTTCCATCTGCAGGCAAGCATATGGCGTCCGGTTTTTGGAATGCGCAAAGGATTATTATTATTATTGATTACCTTGAGAAAGTAAAAATCATCAACAGCGAATAATATGCTAATTTATTGCAGGGTTTAGGTGATGAATTATGGAAAAAAGACCATATTTGGCGAAAAAGAAAGTGTTGTTTTATCAAGACAGTGCTATAGTTTACACATCCACTATTGCGTTGATCAAAATTAATAAAATAATAATAATAATAAAATTCGAATTGCTTTGTCACGAACCTTATTCGCCAGATATGGCTCTCTCGAACTATTTTCTGTTTTCAAACTTGGAAAAAATCCCTCGGTGGTAAAAGACTTACCAACAATGAACATCGCTAGAAAAAGTGTATCGAACTAAAAAGAGATGTTGTTAAAAATAAGAAAAATTTTCCCCAACTTTTTTGTGCCTTCTTTGTTAGGTCAACTAGTTTTGGGACCGTTATCGTATGATCCGATTTAGGTCAAAATTTATATACAGGAATAAATGATAATCACTTGGTACCTGGTTTGGACTATAAAGTGTATGGATAATAACCTCCCAAACAAACTCGAGTTGCTATCGATATGTACAGCCTGGCGTTGTCCTGCTGGAAAACAATTCCTCTGCTATTGGCCAAAGTTGGCCGTTTTTGGCAATTGTTTCCATCAGAGGATCAAATTGTTTGTAATACAGATTCGAATTAAAAGTTTGGCTGTAGGGGAGCAACTCAAGAAGTCCACTAGGGTTTAACGTGAGTCTCGCCGTGAAGGCCCTACCCATGGTGTGCGACACACTGGGCATATTACAATGCAATTGCCAACGCCCCCCTGGGATAGCCAAGCAAACTTGGACTATCTAGGAAAAGGGGCTGACAATTTTGGTACTACCGCAATTGTCAACCCTTTCTTCGGAGCCAAGAGATACCAAATTGATTATGATAGTATGGAGCGATTTTGGTATCAACCACAACCCGTGTGGGGAGCAACTCAAAGTAGAAGATCCTCTGCCAACCCCATAAACCACAGCAGAAACTTCCTGATCGTAAGTCCTGACTTGGTCACCGCGATTCGACCATTGCTGTTTTCGCCTGGTTGCCTTTCATCAGCAATTCGCGGATGGCAATTCTATCCCTGTGTTAACTGCGGTGGCAACCATACACCTGGTTTCTTCTTGTATCCAGCCTTAGCTCTATCTCTAAGCGGTATTTTGTGCAACAGTTGAAACAATACTTTCATGACTACCCGGTTTACCTGTTTCTCTTTAATCTATTGACATTTTCGACAATAGGAGTTCGAGAACGTGCTACATCTTCGAGATCAAAATTGCCAAAAAGGCATCGACGATATGAAAATTGCGCATGATTGCCTATACTACACTGCACTACACTATTCGTATTTTCAGCCACCTGACAGGAGTTTCTGACTTTATCGAAGAAAAAGTATAAAATGTGTCATATTTTTTCATAATCATGCGATCATAAAACTATCTGAGTAGTGTTTTGAGTACAAAATCCTATCTTTGTATCACCATCTAGCGCAACCCGATCGTCCCTAGGGAACAGACTAATAAAAACAGCTATTGAAATAACAAATTATTTCTTTTCTGATAAACACATATCGACCTTCATAATTTTTCTAGAGAAAAGGAGAATATTTGATTATTTTTCAGAAACCACGCCCACAATTTAAGGATTTTATTTTTCAAAGATAAATAAATTCGTATGGTACATTCCCGTCTTCTTACTACCGTACATATTCTTAATTGACGAATAAATAGTAAAAATGCGACCAAACAATACTGAGTCAAGAAATCACAAAACTCTATGCGTATCCCGACCACACTTATACAACAAGAGATGTAGATTGCAAAAGCCATCTATCGGCAAATTAATGGATTTCTTTCTTCCATACCTTATGTTTACAAACATTTCACACTTTGCTTTTTAGAAGATTTGGCCGAAATCTGACGGAAAAGCTATAGAATTTGGATGAGCGTTTTAGAATAGATATTTTAGAAGTGGATAAGAATACTACTTGCGAGTAGGTCTTGGCAAGGCATTTACGAAGGTTTACGGATCTATTTGATGTAATTAAAAAGGTTGATTTATTTTTGCACTTAGCAAATATTTTCACTAGGACCAACATCAGAGAAATAAAAATGTTTAGGTGCGCTACTGCAGTGGGAAATAAAAATGGTTTTAATGTTTACTATTAAAGTTTGCTCTACTAAACTTAGTATAATTGAAAGACAGATAGGAATCTAGGTAAATCTATAGGTAAAATTAGGTAATTTTTATGGAAGGCACAAGAAAAGGCAGTTATCTGGCCAAGTTTTTTACATTTTACCAATGTTTGTAATGCAAGTTTCCGCAGTCTACGAGTTAGGACTTATTTAAAAGGGAGATCCCAGATTAAGCGCACAATGTAGTCCACTTTTATTTTCAGCCCGAAGTTTACAGGATATATGATACGAGTATGTGCTAAATTTGATTCAATTCAAGTGCACCTGCTTGAAAGATATGAAACTAAGAATATATGGGTTGAATCGTTAATTTTTACGGGAGGTAGCGGAGTGATAGTGGCTACTTGGTCGTTTTTTCTAAAGTTATATCAAGTGTTATAAATCTGTCAAGGACTGAAAATTGGAAATTACTAATTAGAAATTACAGAGAAAATATTGCATTTCGGACAGTCGCCCAATTTGTATGGGATATACCAGCAGTGCCGTGACAGTACAATCCATTTTCATTCTCAGGTCTCGGTTAACAAACCCTAACCATGCATCAAATTTGACTGTTTTTGATGAAGCTAAAAATACATGGACTAAATCGGTCAACTGTATGGAACGTATCAGAAAAATGGTTAATCGCTCAATTTCTCCAAAGTTTACCATGAATTATAGAGCAATAAAATGAACCAAATATTTATGTTATTGCAGTGAACGGATTGGGAAATACAGGGGAAAAAATGAATATAGGAAAATCGGACAATTTTGCAATCTTCGACTATAGCCTGGAATATATTAAGGAGTTTCACATTTATCATGCCGGAAACAGACGGACATCGCCTAATCATCTTAAAAAAAAGTCATGAAACCCGTCTGTTCAAAAGATACTTCTTATTTTATACCCTTGGTAATTTAAACGATATTTCCCTTATTCCTTCGAGTCAAGGCATATGTCTTTGAAACAACGAGCTAAACCGATTTCGTACTCAAACAAACGAAAGTTTTATGATTGCTTTTTCTAAGTACTATTTCAGTGTCAAAGGTTGACGCCAGCAAAGAGAAAATGCCATATATTTTAGGTTTTTTCTTCGATAAAAGCAAAATTCGGGGTAGGAATATGGTAATGTGAATATCCTTTCCTGATACTCGCGCGAAATTTTGGAAAGCTAGTTATTGAAAATGTGGATAGAATAGTGGAAATTGTAAAGTCCGACAGTTATGTAAAAACTGTTTCGATTGTCAGAGACTAAACATTGCGCAAAAAACTGCCTGAAACCACCTGAATAAGCCTGGAAACAAAAAGAACGGAGCTTCTTTATGGGTGTCACACGAGTTAATTAAAAAAAAAAACTCATGGGCCGAATTTGTATATGCGAATCGCTACTAAATCGCATAAATATCAATCCATTTCTGAAAAAGCTGGTGAGTGGTGAATAAAAGCGGGTCACCTGCTGCAATGCCAGGTGAAAACGGTTGTGGTTCAATAGCGGTGAGCTATCACAAACGGTGGACAAGCCACGGTTAACGGTTTGTATGTATGTTTGGTTTGGAGTTTGGATTGGTAAGAAATTATCTGCTAAAAGTTGCTCCCCCACAACCAAAATCTCAATTCAGCACTGCCAACAATTGGATCGTCGAAAGGAAACAATCACCTAGAAGCGGCCTGTTTTGGGTAATAGGGGAAGAATTGTATTCCATCAAGACAACGCCTGGCCATACACTTTGATAGCAACATTCCAGGGAGCGTCAGCGTAGTCGAGATGTTCGTATACATCTATTTTTTATCCGTATCTGGAACTAAGTGATTACCAACTGTTTCTGTTAATGGCGAATGATTTTGCCTTTTGAAAAATTTGTCTCAAGAGAAGCTTGTTAAAATCAACTGTCCCAGATTTTTTCCAATAGAGATGAGGCTTTCTACGAGAGAGGAATTGTGGGATTACCATCTAAATGAAAACACGTAGTGGAACAAAACGATGCATATTTGCCCAAAGACGTGCAAAAGGAGTATATTTCTTTTCACTGCATCTTACACCACTACATCGTTTTTCGGTTTCAAAAGTAAAGTTAAATAAAACACACATAAAGCTATGATTTCGGTGAAGCTTTTATTTTATTATAATGCTTGGATCTTGCCATTATGTACGCAATGCAATGTTATTTAAATGGCCGCAGCCGAATTGGTTCTAGCAGTCGATCCTTGTGAGATAGTTTCCGAAAAAGTACGGACCAATGACATCTCCAGACCATAATGCGTACCAAACCGTCACTTTTTTCGGATGCAATGGCTTTTCCACAATCACTTCTGGGTTCTCCGAGCCCCATATCCGCCTATTTTTCTTGTTGACGTAACCAGCGAGTGAGAAATAAGCTTCATCGTTGAAGAAAATTTGTTCGATTGAAGGACCACATTTTAATCACCTCTTCTGTAATAAATTTTAACTATTTTCAATTTCTTCGGTTGTTAACCGATCCATATTTATGTATTTAACGATCCATATTATTTAGTGAAAGGTTTGCCAACGCTAAATAAATAACGCTTCAGATGGCAGGTATTTAACAGCTGACAGCCTTGCCAGACCGTCGGTTTTGTAACCACTAAATGAATATTATGAATTAGCAAGATATAGCATTGTTTTTACTAGATACAATAGTAAAATAATCAAAAGGATATTCAAAAAATAAAAACTAACATTCAAAGTGTAGTTTGTATGCCTTTTATATAAAAAAAAAACAGATATCAATATCAGTTTAAAATTTAGAATTTCTCCAAAAAATCAATTTTTCCCACTGTGGGACGGGTAAATATTATAAGGTTCAGCAATTATGGACGTTACCCACATGGATGTGTAGCATCAATGTATCAATTAAGTTAAATATGAAATAAACAAAAAAATTTGAATTTGAATACTTTTTAATTTTATGACACTTTTTCATAGTCAAAATTATTAAATACAATTAAGAAGGCTCGTAACCCACTGTGCTTACCGTTCACAAATGATTGATTTCTATTGTTTACAAATGCGATCGAAGCAAACGATTTGAATACGAAATCTTATTACATACATACATGCATAGATTTCTTTGAAAAGAAACCTGTTACTGTTACGCCATCCATACTCGTGCGGCCAATGCAAACAACTGCCACAACGAGAATAGCTAACAGCGTGTCTTCACGTACACTTACACATGCGCAGTGTCAATCAAACGGCTAGAATTCATTATTCGTTTGACTCTTTGTTATGATAACACCAGGGAGAACACAAGAAACAAATTGAAGACAAACAAAAACAAAAAAAAAACACCTGTTATTTAAATTAAATTGCTATTATTGATATGCAATGCAAATAAATTCGATTCGTTAAGCAGAAATCTATCTAACAAAAGACAAAAATTAACAAAACAATAAGAAAATTAAAAAAAAATCCCTATGAAAGAGAATCGTCTAAAGAGAACAAATTATAGCACAAAGTTAACAACTACAATAAACCGGCCACAACATTCAAGTGTTATGAGTCATGAAATCCGATCGTATTGGAAGAAAACAACTTGAGCGACAGACACAACTACACACATGACAACATCCAACAACGCCCGTATGTAAACACGATAAATAACAATTAAAAAAATTGGAATGAAAACAAAAACGCGAAAGATATGCACAAAAGGCAAACAACAGTAACTTTTTATGTGATGAAAATGGGGACTCTCCAGGGCAGGAGATTTGTTTCTGTTCTGGTGAATCTAAAGCGAATAACACTGTAAAATTTGTACTCATTTAATGACTTGCACAATGGGATGTTTTCGTTAAATTGGGGCAGATAAATTGTTTTTTTTTTTATATCCTCACTTTAATGAACGAAGGGATAATTCATTTTATACGGCAAAAATATAGCACCCAGATGAAAGGGTGATCAAATATGTTGCATAACTTTTTAAGTTGATAGACCGATGTCCATCTGTCTAGCTGACTAGGATGGGAATCGTCATAAAAATCCATGAAACATCTGAAAACTGAACGTATTTGAGAATTGCAAGTGCGCTATATCGGCCCGTTCTTTCTGATATATCGTATACAAAGTGACCGATTGTCGGAAATTCATTTTTATTCCTATATATATGACTGCTGCAGCCAATATTGTTGTCCTTTGTACTGGCTTATAATGCTTGACCAAAATTTAGTTAAGTCGCCGTTTTAATCCATATATTCTTAGATCCACATTTTCTACTTAGTTGTATTAAATTCAGTCAAATTTGGAATTCGTTAGGCGTACTTCCCATACAAATTAAACGATTTTTCCAAATTCAAATGTGGAGAAATATGCAAAGGCAAAAACATTAGAATTTGTAAACCATAGTCAAGATACCCGCTGCAAACACCGGTATTGCCAATAAGTATCAGAAACGCAAAATAATCACACAAACATGTATTAAATAGAACAATTTACTCCCTGCAATGCCCATGCGGTGGTAGTTTCTGAGACAATAAGAATATAAATTACCAAATTTAAAACACATATTCCAATATTCATATCTTCTTTTCAATTATACTAAGTTGCATATATTTTGGCAATGTAAGTGATAACAATTAAGCGGAGAAAGTCATAACTTTGTTTCTTTTATTTAACCTAGTGATTTACCACGCCTCTTTTGGCATTCCTCACATTTGTGAGACAATGCAAAAATTTGTTGAATGACGGCATATGTATGTAAATCAGTTCACCCAATTACAATTTCTATACTGGTTTCAGTTTGGAAGTTTTCCCCTATTTTTTAGCCTTATAATAGGCTAGAACTGACCTCAAATGGAATTCCGTTCTTCATCTATAATAAACAAACGGAATTTCATTTGCACAGATTTTCACTTGTCATTTCGTATTGCATTAGCGAAGGCATATGGAATGACCAAAAGGGAAATTTAGCAATTCAGACCACAGGGTCTTTATCTATTACACATCAGGGTTGATTCCTCAAAGATGAAAAGACAACAAGAGGTACGTAAACAAGTTGTTGCAAAATTGAACAAATCTTATATACCGTTCACCATTAATTGTGACCCACAATATCTTGAATGACATGTCGGTTTGCCGAAATACGGAAATGTCTAAAATGCTCCCTCGTATACAGAATATTAGTTATTTTCAGAAACTACGCCCAGAAATATTAACTATAATGTTTTTAATTAATAATCAAATAGTACAAAGTTCATGGAAATTTCTCTATGGAAAAAATCAAGCTTGAAATATAGAAAAATTATCATCATTGCATAAATGGGTAAAGTGTTTGTGTGATGAAACTTTTTTCCACTCAACTGATTTTGCCACAAAATGTCCATAATATCTATATAATGGACATACCGACATCGCAGTATAAATAGATATATAGAGATTTGTCTCGTTTTCCACTGAAATTTTTCAATAACCATCCTATAAATACCGATGTTCGCGAATATTAGAAAAATATGGAATAAGGCTAATATTTCTACGAAAAGTACATAGTCCATTTATGGCTAAGGGCATTTAGGGCCACCCTAACTGTCTTTTCCTAGAGATGGGTTTAGTCGTTTCAGGCATACGAGTAAGACTTACATATGTATCTTACTCCAACTTCTATTTCACAACATTTCACCTTTCATCTTTTACTTTCTTGTAAAAAATTCGGACGTTGTGTTACCATTGGGGATCACAGGCATATTCACGACACTAGAAGCATGAATTGTATTTATTACCATCTGATCAGTCTGCCAAATTGTCTTGTGCTGTAATCTAGTTCCATTTGCTGTGACGTTCCTCGCCATTATGAATTTACCTGAATCTGGTACAGAAGGTATTGATATGAAGGCTGAGTTTTACGACTACTGAATAAGAACATCTTTCTCCCTATTTTGTACCACTGTATTTTATATACAGTGCACAGTAGCTTGTTTTGACAAAAACATCTTGCAAAAAATAAAATTTCGACTTGATAGACTGGCGGAAAAAGTTAAGAACTGATTTAAGTAGAATGTTCGGAAACATCGCCCATTTTGAGTGAATAATTTAGCTAATTTCAAGAAAATTAAAAATATCCATCAAAAGTGCGATATTAAAGCGGTGAGCTAAAATAGACTTCTTTAAATTGTTTTGTACTGCCTAGTAAATCTTGAGAAAAATCGAGCATGTTTCATGCTCGCCCCGTTCTGGGGCCCCTCATATTCATATTCTAAGCTTCGTATTCATTCATTCAAATTTGACACACGTCATGCTCTTTATGAACATAATTGTGAGAATAAAAATGGACAACATTATCGCTCTCATTTGGCCCGATGTATCGAACTTTAATTTTACTCTTGAAAACAGTAATTGCAGACTGCAGTTTTTTTTTTAAATTACATTGACTGATAAAATGAAAAAGACAATAAATTATTAGTAGTTTATAGTAACTAAAAGTTATAACAATTGTGTTCAGTAAATTCTACAGGCCTTCCAGTAGAAATGTAAAATAATGCACTCCTTCCTGCATTAAGCATGTTGCAAGATCCGGTGGAGTTTATCATAGAGTGCCTTATAAGCAGAATACCCTGTTGATTTCACTACTGGCCTACTGGTTGGTACCTGTACGAGTATTTGCTATTCTCAGACCTACCATATATTAAAACATGACAACATTCAGAATCAGTCTCCTATAGGGCACATGACACTTTCTATATCGATGCGTATTGGGAAACTTTCATCAGTGAAGAGACCCGTTCCACGTTGTCTTCTTTTTGGACGACTTTTGCCATGCTTACTCGTTATATGGAGTGTGACATGTGCTACAGTCGATCGACGATTAACTTACTCAGCGCCTTCTATTAGAATATATATTTTTCAACGATTAACGATAAGAGGAATCCATCAGTATATATCAGAATATAAAAAAGAAAAGAAAGACTATCTACAACGTAATCTTGTGTTAGACAGGCTGGTGAGACTAATGGCTTTCGAAGAAGATTTTGCAAAATATCATGTGCGACAGACTTTGACGAATCTGTTACTGGGTCCCTATGTTAGCACAGGATATTCAGCTATTAGTGTTATTCAAAACGTAAGCCTTTACTTATTCTTACATACGACTGTCGTTTGCATGATCGTTGGTTCAATCCCGCATACAGCCAACTATCGTTATTTGAGCGGAGGTCACCTCGATATGTCTGACGAGCACAAGTCTGTTGAATGTTTCTCAAACTGTGACTTTCCGAATTGCTGTTAAGCCGTAGATCCCGTTGAATAAGTCTAAAAATGGAATGTGTATAAAAGCTTACGGAGTATAGAAATATAAACTCTATAATATCTGCAAGAAAATTATTATTTTTTTTATCTGAAAGTCTTCCATACATTTAATGAGAATTTACTGAATGGGATCGAATTTTCATAAACATCGACTTCATCCGTTTTGACAACTCCCTGCCATAGTGTCGAAACCGAGAATGTACAATTTATTAACACTTAATGGACACACACAACAGAAAAAGACGAACAAAACAAAAACAAAAAAGAAAAACGATCAATTAAAATCCTATAAAACCCCCCGAGATAAAGTTACGCTATATGAACTCCATAGACACACACACACACACGACGACGTAGTGTACACGAGAACGTATTCGTTTAATTAAAAGCCAAGAAGTTCAAATGTATTAATAAATCATAATAAACCATAAAAAAACGGTGTTTTAAGAAGAAACTAACAGAACCAAAGAAAACCGTAGTAAAGATAACAAATAACAACAAAACAGCCACAAAAATAGGAAGAGAGGGAGAAGCCCCAAAAAGCTTGTTAGGCAGGGGAAGAAAGAGAAGAGGAAACATAGAAAGACGTCGGAGAGTTCGCTCCAAAATAACAACAAATAAATGTCCAGATAAAAACAACAACAAATCATGAGTCAAGAAACCGCGACCAAATACAAACTGAATCAACGCCACCAATACCATCACCACAATAATGACAGCAACCACCACAATCATCATCCGCTCGCAATAAGACATGACAACAAACGATCGGCTGCTGCCGAACCCAATTCCAGCGCTCTCTATGAGAATTTCATCATGAAAGATAACAACAACAAACTGGCGCAACACTTGGCGGTCGAATCTAACCAAAACAAGAGCACAGCGATTAATAACGAATATCGGTTCGGAGGAAACGGAACAAGTAACGCCATTAGCGCGACGGACGCAGATTGTAATGCCAAAGACAAAGTAGTCGATTACGAAAATTTCAACCTTAAACGTCACCTCCAGCTCGATAAGAGGATACTGTTACAAAAGTACTTTCGTACCGCCCTAGTGGGCCCACGTGACAACATCTACGAGAACCTATGTCGCGGCTGCAACTACGGCGTCTTTACCGCGCGCGGTCCTTTGTGCAGCTTTTGCGAGTGCATAGTGAATGGAGTGAACAGCATCAGTGGTTCACCGGCGGTCAGTTCCAGTAATATTTATGAGAATATCTGTGAAAATTGTTCGCAATTCTATAGTGGCAACGAGGACGAGTGTCAGTGTCGAAGAAAAACGAAAGAATTACACCAAGTGACATTTCAGGAAACGGAAGAAAAAGTGAAGCCAGAGGCTGCCAACACATTAAAGAAAGTAGGAAGTGAAGATTGTTTAAAAGAATTGCAAGAGAAAAGTGAAAAGAAAGATGTGCATGTGAAAGTAAGAAAATCGAAATCCTTTAATAAAGCACTAAGACCAAAGTTATTATCAAACTTTTGGGATACCATAAAGAAAGATAGGAAAAGTCCCTTGAAACCGCCCTTGGAAATTGTGCACAACGTAGAGGGCTACGATCAAGTTTTCCATACCAAAGAAACATTCGATTTGCAAAAGATTTGTGAGCTAAAGCGCAGTATCACCAGTTGTAGTGATCAGCATATTTACGGCAGACTAAAACACAAAGATTTGGCAAGATCCCAAGAAGAGTTTCTGTCCACCCAGAGTCTGGTGCAGACGGAGCAAAAGGTGAAAAAGTCACGGGTGTCAAAAGCCAAGTTTTTGCGTTCCCTGTCGTCCCATGAAACGGACAGTGAAACAAAATCCGATCTTGAACTGAGGAATGCCCAAAATCCCCAATTTTACTTGAATGCTAGTGTGTGTCAATGGATGACATCATTGCGTCATGAAGCAAAAGTGCTAAACGATTATCAGTGCGTCAATACGTGTAACTTAAGCTTAAGCGACGAAGACAGCGACGCCGGTGTGTGCTATCCCAAAAGTATACCGGCACGAAATCTATCCAACATAACAGCTAAGGCGCCAGCCAATGGCGGGGTGACTAATCGTTTAAATATTTATACAAGACATTTACAAAATCATAGTAAAAACGTGTCGGAAGAGGAAGGACGCTACTACGAAACGGGCAGCAGTGAGTTAGAAGATTCAACGGAAATAGTAGCACTAAGACGTCATAACTGGCAGTTGACAGCCGCATCTTCTACAGATTCTCTTGAGGTTCCAGGGGAAACCCAGCATTGGCAAGTCAACAGGGGTGTTTTACCTATCACAGATCATTATCAGCAAATGGTTGATGAATTTAAATTGCATTTACAAAACAAACAATTGAAACATCAGCAACAGCAACACCACAACCAAGAGCGTGACCGAAAAAAATATGATAAAATGGTAAATCACAGCAAAGATCCAGCAGGTGTCAATGCCAACGGTGGTGAGATACCTTTGCGCCAGGCCATCTCTCCGCAACACAACAGAGCCAAACGTCAAGGTATGTACCTGCGCTTCGGAGAGGATCAGCACAATTTGCAAAGCCCAGAGTATGAGAATCTGGAGCTGAAGTTACAATGCCAGAGAGTCGACAATAACAACGCGACGACAATAAACAAACAAGATGACAACAGCCGTACCAGAGCTAACAATGTTAACAACAGTGAGTTAAATTGTAAAGACAACAGGGACATACCGACGCATAATAGAGCCAATGTTAATAACAGCAATATTAACGCAATCGTTACAACTGCGATCGTCAGCAGAGAGGACGTCGATGCTTCAGCAACAGCGGCAACAACAGTTGGCAAAAGTGCAGCACAATCAGTTAGTCTTGCACTGCCAGAATCAGCGATCGCGTCAAAGTCGGTGGCGGACAAACGTGTGGCCATACACGAGAGTACGATATTGCAAGCATTCGAAGCTTTACTTAAACAAGAAAATAGCGTAATCCCTCTACCAACAACAGCAATTGCAAACTCTCCTCCCTTGGAAGAATCTCATACCAAAGTTGACACGGCCTTGCTGCTACCATATGTCGGTTATCAGAGAAATAAACAATGCAACGAAGATCCTCCCTACCACGTTTCACACTTATCGCGCGCTATCAAAGTCGAGGATCTAAGTAAACACCTCCTGCTCTCCTTCGGTCTCAATAGAGTCGTTATATCATACGATAAATATTTGCGTGTTTTTTTAAGTTCCATTTACTCAGCTCGTAACGGTGAGAAATACAAACATAAAACATATGGACAATTACTGAGCAAATATCAACGTTTCCACTCTTATTGCATTGTACTGGAGGAGCTCGCAACGCTTCGCACTGGCGTGGCGAGAGCCAGCACAATTAGTATTAACGCGAAGCCAGACTTGATGAAAGCAAACGCGGGTGAGCACTCGAATAACAATCGAGATTTAAACGTAATTCAACAACAACAGACACACCGGACAGAAATTCCTATAAGTGAGTCACTCACTACTGCTGTCGGCGACGAGGTGAAGTGCCAAACAAATGTTTTGAAACCAAGTGAACTGAAACCAAAAACGCAGGCAAATGTTTTAGCCAAACCAACTGTGTCTGCAAACAAACTTCATAAGAATCCCAAAAAACCACCAGAGGTGCCAAAAAGAGATCCCAGCACTAAGTTATCACCCACTAAAGAGCAGTTACCCCCAGTGCCAGTTAACGCTGAAATGACAGTACCCTCCAGTAATCTCGTTAAGGAGACCAACTCCCAAAAATCCGCGCAAGAGGAAGAGAATATCTATCAACGTATTTGGAAATGTAAGACAGTGGGAGAGGTGCAGGAACGTTTTAAAACCGATGAGGATTATTATGATATTAAAGATTTGCAAAACGCAAAGCTAACGGAAGCTTCTTCTATACCGGAAATACAGATAGCTGAAGAAGATCACAGTGAATGGGAACCGGATGAGGAATTTGTATTCTCCAATAAGCCTCAAAAGGAGGAAAGTGCCTCCATAATGGATAAAAATGCTACCATAAAATCCAATCGCAGCGTTAATAGCTCTATTGGTTCGTCCTCCCTAAGCGGTAGCACTATTACGGATTTCGCCAGTAGTACTGCCACTTTGGCCTCTTGCGTTAGTTCTAGTCTGATGCATCATCTATTCCGCAACATCGGCATTTTCTACAGTCTGACGGAACCGAAACTACGAGCCATCATTTATGATTATGATCGTATACATTCCTCGAAATATTTTGCCAAACCTTTGAACACGTCGTCTTCATTGACAAATGTCATCGATGACAGTAACAATAATGATAGTGGTCTTGGCATATCGCCTACTTTTAAATATCGACTAAGACCACCAATTGCTCCCCTCAACCAATGCTCTCAAAGCAATGCCAGTGAAAGTCTTATACCATTAGAGGCGAAAGCCGCTGCTGGTGTCACCAACACTTGTACTCCTCCAGCAGTACCTCCTGTTGGCCTCAGCCAACTCTCCAAGTCGGTGGAGGCCTGGAAACATCAATTGTTGAATGTAAATTACATGGAGGATGAAGAAGATATGGTAAGTACGGTGGTCGTAGCATCAGCTACTTTAAAATAATGCCTCTTTCCAGTTTACTTTTGAATTGATCATGTTTTTGTTTCTTGTTGGTTTAACATAAAATTTTACTGTAAACTAGGAGGGGGAACAGACAGTCTGACTGACTGATGGGAAGTTTAACATTTTTATGATCTATTGTTTTCTTGGCGTTTTGCTTGTCTTTAGTCTTTTCACTGATGTTGTTTTTCTGAAGAACCCAAAATTACTTTTGTCGCTTTTAAAGTTTTCATTTTCAGTTAATGTATTTTTCAGTCGTCTGTTCAATTTTAATTGCAGTATAAAAAGAGGGGTTGCCATGTTGTCTTGATGGAATTTCGCATAACCAGCTATAAAGACTGGACAAAACGCACATAAATGCATTAAAAACTCCAAGCGTACAGATATAATTATTTTAATATAAATTTTAATAAAAAATTCATAAAAGTTAATTAAACGCCATAGGCGGTTGAACATAAAATTGGCCTTCGATTGGTGTTCAACAGGCGTTCATTGCTGCGCCATCGTGCAACAGTCATTTTAAGACTGAAACAGTGTATTAGTTTCGGGACTAGTACTGACACAATACAAAGGAATAGAGTAAGGGTGACAAAGCTCTTCGGTATCAAATTATATGACATTCAAAGTTGCTGTGCTTTAAAATCGGATAGCGGATAGATTTGTAACTTTTTTAAGCCTACAAAAGGTTTTCCGTAAAGTAGCATTACAAAATTAAACTCACTCCTATTTGGACTTAGGTAAGGCGGCATTCGATTTTCCGCGATTTCTTTGGTTGATGAGATATCATGCTAACAAAATATGTATATATATGGCGTATTTTAATCAAGTTATTCATCGTGTACTTTGCCCTTAAAACTGTTGTCATAAAAATTTATTAGAATTTGTATTAGGATTTAAGATCACAAAACTATTTCTGTATTTCAAGCTCCAGATGTTTAAGTCGATAAGGCTATTTATTTGTTCGTTTTCCTGGCTGACTGGCGGGTAGGCATAACAACTGCAGTAAATCTTCTTGCAATTTCTTCAAATTTGGCACAATCTAATATTTTGCTAGGTTGTAGCAGTAGCCCGTGATTGCAAATGAGCTACATCGATTCGTTCCATATGGTATTCTCCGTACAAATTGACCCATTTGATCCATGAGTATAATGTTTTGCACAACATTTCCATGGTTACAAAAGTATTAGGAAGGTAAATATGCTATAAGTTTAAGAAACAGTGATTCTGCATTCAATAAAATGCACACAATCGTATAATTACAAGTTTGTGAGAAGCTTTTTGAACAAATTTGCTCCTAACATTATGAACGTTTGTCTAAAGTGTCGCTACCGTTGTAAATGCAACTTAATGCGTTGCAAAAACTTGAAAAAATACAAACTATTGCCGATGCTTTTTCTTTTACTTTTTATACAAATAAATGATTTATATCGAAAATTCTTAGTTTCCTTTAATTCAGTTATACCGAATTCAGTCACATTTAACATACGTCATGTGGTTGATAAACTTGGGTTTGAAAATGGAAATTGAATGAATTGCTACGTATCTTATCTTGCCTCCCGTACAAATTGACCGATGTTTCGAAATTCAGTGTTTCCTCTGGAGTTTCTAACTGCCAGTACGTATTAAGCTAGATTTTGTCATGGCATTGCTTTATTACAAAACCCACTATGCCGCTATAATTAACACGTGAGATCCTCGTTAGTATGACCGTAGGAAAGATTCCCCAATTTAGCCACCTATATTTTTTTAACGGCAGTCACCTCGATGTGCTGACGAATACATCGAGCTGCCGATCAATCTAGCAAGTCTATTAAAAACTTCCCAAACTGATGTCCAGAATAGCCGTTGGACAGAGTCTACGGGGGCTTAACGTGAGTTTCGCTGTGGAGGCCTTACACACGGTATGCGACACAGTGGGCGTATTACTATGCGATTGCCAACGCATTGCCTGGCATTGCCAAGTTAAACTTGGACTATCTAGGAATAGGACTGAAATTTTCGGAGCATGATACTGCAATTGTCAATCCTTTCTTCCAGCCAGAAGATACCAAATCGATTATGCTAGTATGGAACATAATCCCCATTGGCGGAGATGAGGCCTATCTTACCACCTCTGCTACTCTATGGGTCTGTAGCACCCGGTTACAATGTAACTCCATATTCGAGCACAAAGTCTCTACCAGCGATTTTGGTATCAACCACAACCCGCGTTATGCTGCCTCTAGGGTTCTTACACCAAATGATCGGGCGGGAACTCAGTTCCGGCGCCTCCTGATCCCCATGCTACCAGCCAAACTCACCGGATGGAGCTGCGCAGCAAAAGTAAAAGCTGCTACTAAATTTTGATTTATACACCATACTTCACGGGATTGGTCGGCCTGCAACAAAAGAGTTCAGACTGAACATTTCTACATACCTGCAGGTGCGGAGAACCCAGGTAGATGAAACGGTCGGTACTACATTGTAAGGATGCAGTATCCTCACCGGTGGGAGACGGGGAAAACTCCAAATCCCTTCCGTTCGGCGATAATGAACGGAAACCATGAAATTCTAACGTAGGAAAACTCCATGTCTGTTCATACCCCCCGAGAGATCAAAAAGATACAGATGACAGGGCACGAACCCGAGTCCCTCCCGTTTGTATCCCTATAAAAATCGGTACTAGAAAAAATCTCTGGTTAAACGCCGTAGCTAACCTAATCCCACCTTAAATCCCCTGCGGTCTAGCGTGTTTTTTGGAATGCGCATGTGATTATTTATATTGATTGTCTTCAGAGAGGAATAACCACCAATTACGAATATTATGCTAATTTATTGCAGCGTTTAGGTGATGAAATTATGGGAAAAAGGTCGAATTTGGCGGAAAAGAAAATGCTCCAGTTTATACATCCACTATTTCGATGGCCAAAATTAATGAAATATTTCATCACGTACTTTTTTCGCCAGATTTTGCTTCCTTACGCTATTTTCTATTTCCAAACTTGAAAAAGTAGCTCGGGGGTAAACGATTTGCCAACAATGAAGAGGTGGAGTTTGCGGTTGTTGACTATTTTGATAGCTTTTACTATTATAATAGGATATAGAAGCTATTAGGATAGGATAGGATAGGATAAGATATATTGCTAGAAAAAGTGTATCGATCTAAAAAGAAGATTATGTTGTAAAATAAAGAAAATTTTTCACGTCTTTCTTATACCTTTATTATTAGATCGAATAGTTTTGGTAAGTAGTAAGATTTTTCACGGACAAAACGGGCAAAGTTGATATATTGTGAGAATAAGGAGTTTGTGACACGCTTATTTGCGACACTTGGGTCAAATTGATCCGGCAGGTGGTGATGAGTCGACACTTCAAGCCGATAGGTTTTCCACTAGATATATGCTATCTCCGATAGCAGGAAACTTTTTCACACAACGACTAGATTTACCTTTTGGAAATGGTGCTCTTTGCAGAATATTTCCAATTTTTTTCAAGTTTTATTCATTACAGAAAATGTGTGATGGCAGTTGACAGTTGATAGGCAGCAACCAGTCCAATTTATTTAATTCACAAATATTGAAATGTTAAATTTTTTTAGTGGAAAACCAGGATAAATTGACGAAATATGTAGGAGAAGAAACCATTTTTGATATAAGAGTTATCTGCACAAAATCATCATTTTACCTAAAATCTAAACCTTTCAGCCCTGAAACGCCTAGTTGAATTTCCGATTATACTCGAAATCGATGGGAAACATTTGATCAGGGTACATGGTCTAATGATTAGCAAGACACGTTTTTAGCCAATAATTGTTTATATACGAGCATATGGATATTACTATAATAATTTCAGTGTCCAAGAAAGTCTTTGATACAAGAATGACTCCATAAATGATCCACAATTAGTTGCGTGATTTCTTGCGGATATCAACTACAAACTACATTTGCGGTAATGAATGTCTATTATAGACTTTGTCGCAAATTAATCAAATTAATAATGACCGCTCATAAGCTAACACAATAACTTTTCGCAGTAATATCTATATTAGAAAGATCTCCATGACAGATGATTGAACTGCTAAGCGGCTGATAATGATGATGGCAGTCAAGAGTTAGTTTCTATTTCAGGCCATTTGTCGCTGCTGCATTAGAAATCGTAGTTTGTTTTGCTTTCCGCAATTCATAGTCTTAGTCACATTTTAATGTAGATAAACTAATCGCATACGTTTGAAATCACATATAATTGGACAGCTGTGAAATGTTCAAATTCAATAAATTTGCTATTTCTACCAGTTTGAAAATGTTCGCAGGCCCATAATTAGCTCTCACTTTTGGGGAGGGGGCAAAAATCCCCCTCTTAGCGGCTTGACAATTCCAATAAATTTGCCTTATTTCGCCTGTGTTGTGTTTCTGCTCGTGCAGCTGTAGTAAAATTGTAACAATAAAAGTAATCGTGTGACTCAAATATTTGGTTTTGTTTTTTAGAACAAATCCATTTCAATTGAATAAATCGTTTATGGTCAATTGTGTTGTATTGCAGTTTTAATTTTAAAACGCTCGTGGTTTGGTGAGTGTGGATTCTAGAAACATTATACAGCGTAAATAAACTGTAACATACAATTGATTGAAAAAAAAAACACATACAGTAAGGGCTCGATTGCAACTTGCTTGCTTAGGCGATCAACCAATGTCTGCATATAGCGCAAAACTCGTACGATAAGGAAGTTTTCTATCTACGGTGGTGGGCTCATATATGTATTTTCTGGAATATTTTCCTCTTGAAGTCTCTTCATCTGCTCGGGCAAGCTGTCATAATTCTGTGAAAAAAGCTAATCTGAAAAAAATCAGGTACGGTTAAAGCTGATTATGTTCTTAATAATACAGTGCGGCGCACAAATAGTGTTATGTTAATGGAGACCGTTACTTAAAGAAGATGGAAGAACTGCGTCGAAGATGTATCCGCCTTTGGTTCCAGCAAGATGGAGCAACTGCATACATAGCTAGACCGCTAATGGCGGAGTTCCAACGAAAATTCCCAAACAAATTAATATCCACAAACTTCACTTTCCGTTGGTCTCCAAGGTCACCTGACTCGACTGCAGCAGATTTTTTTATGGGATTATGTCAAATAAGAGGTGTACAAAACGAAACCAAGGACTTTGACTGAATTAAAGCAGTCCATTAAAACAATAATTGAGGCGATCACGCAATGAATAATTTTCTGATCAGGTGTCGCATATTCGTGAATAAGCGCGAATGGATCATTTACGGTCTATTATATTCAAAACCAATTAATTATATAAAATAAAATTGAATTTTTTATACAATAAAAAAATAATAATAAATACATTGATTGAAAACAAAGTTATTTGAATTTCTTATGTGATCTACATGCATTTTCCATTATATGCGGATTCCATTTTAATGTCAATGGAAGATAAGACTACTCGAAAATGATTTCTTACTACAAATCCTGTACTCTCTGTATATAATTTATATATAGGGCGATTTTTTAATCGTAGTTTTTTCAAAAATCGGATATGACACTCAAATTTGCATCATATATTAAAATTTTTATTGGAATCGATAAATTGGTCTGTGCCATTTAATTTTCAAAGATAATTTCATGTAAATGTTGTTCGCGGCTCCGTCTCAAAATGCCCATTCGGTAAGTCCAATTTTTGATCACTTTTTCGTGCATTTCGGCCTGTATTCCACGAATAACGCGTGTTATGTTATCCTGTAAGGCTTCAATAACGTTCGGCTTGTCTACATAGACTAACGACTTGACATAACCCTTGCGGCAAACTCACTGGGCCAAATCGAGAGATAAGCTGCTCACCAAATTCATCCCTCAACATATCCATTGTTTCACGAGCAGTGTGGCATGTTGCACCGTCCTGATGAAACCACATGCCAACCAAGTTCAGCTCAGCCAATTGGAGCAAAAAAAAATTACTTGTGATTGATTAACACATGCCCAATCGCTGGGAACGGCGACGAATTGACATTTCACGATCATCATTAACACTGGTCGCTACGGCTGTAATATTTTCTTCGGTACGCACTCTACGCATACGAGTCGATGGTTTTATGTCCAACAAAGTAAATTTGGTGAGAAATTTGGAGATAACAGCATGAATTGTTGATTCAGCAGGTCGATTTATGACAACCATAAAATGGTCGCTTCAAATGATGGACATTTGTCACAGAGCACGAATTTTGATAATAAATTTCAACGATTTGCAATCGTTGCTCATTTGTTAGTCTTTCCATGATGAAATGGCAGAGTATACTGTACACTTTTCACTTTGGCAGATGACGTTTGAAAGCCGTTACCAACCAGTGCTGCCAACCTGACAAACTTAAATCTTAAAAAATCAACCTGTATAAGAATAAAAAGAGAGTCGCGTGCAGTTCCAATTCCTAAAGCAGGTAATTCTTACAGTTTTGATAACCTAAGACCAATTAGTTCCAGCTCTTGCGAAAGTTGTTGAACATTTGATGCGAGAACAAATTTTAAATTATATTAATGATCAGAACATGATTGTTGACTGGCAATATGGATTTAGAAGAGGCTGTAATACCACTACTCATTTGCTGCATTTAACGGCAAATAAGATGATTAGGGAGACGATGAATACTTGTAGGAGTACTTGTAGGTCTCGACTTATCCAAGGCTTTTGATAGATTGGACCATACTAAGTTTGTTTACAAATTAATGTCTAATTTTATGTTTTCTAGCTTAGCCTGGACATTGGTTCGTTCTTAATTATTGGATCGATCACAATTCGTTTCCATGAATTGTAATTTTTCTGAAATGCTTAGTGTGCACTGTGGTGTTCCTTAAGGACCGGTTTTGGGGCCACTACTGTTTATATAGTATGTTAATGGTTTAGCTAAGGTTATTCACGATAACTGTTGATATCCATTTTTATATGCTGATGAAATCCATCTTTTTTCAGGAGTAGTCGAGTAAATAACTTACGATGTAGTATCAATAATACATTGAGTGCTACAAATGACTGGTTAAACGAAAATAACTTTTATATTAAATGTAGCAAAAATAAAGCTATGCTTTTTGTCTCCTCGTTTCAATCTTTTCAGAATTTTGACATCATTATTGTAGATGAGATGAATCGCATCGGCATAACACTTGATAAAGGACTTGACTTTCGTGCTCATAGTGATTGTATATTTTTAAACATACTTTTTACTCTGCAGAAGTTGTGCAATATGAATATATTCCTTTCAGTTCATATTAAAGAGAGGTTAGCTCATGCCTTGCTGACGTCTCAAATTAATTTTGTCCTTAGGAATATTGAGAGGATTTTTAATATGGTAGTAAGGCATGTGCATAATTTGAGGCGCTATGATCATATATCACTATATGCTATACGTTTTTTACGTGTTCTCTTTAAGAATTACGTTGAATTTCGAATCATTAAATCATTTTATAAATTGGTAATATCTGCCTCACCACCTTTACTGTGAAGTAGATTCAGGTTCACTAGACTAACTAAAGGGTGGTGCATAAGTAACGTTAAAGGCGATTATATAAATAAATAAGTTCTTGTGCATCATTTGGTTTTAACTCGTGAACAAATTGCATCTTATATGGGAAAAGATGTAACATAACAAAATTCTTTGCAAAGACCGTCCAGACATCTCTAACTGCTGAGAACGTCGCCTGGTGGAAGTTTCGGGGTTTCCCTCAATACTTGCTTGCACTCGAGCAATGGTCACTTCATTCCCAACTGCATGAGGTCTTCCAGTACGCGGAAGATCACAGACAGCGTCTTGTTGCCCAAAATGCTGAACCAATCGATAAATTGTTGGAGCGCCAGGAGCATTTCGAACATGAAAGAAATTTCGATATGATCTAAATAATTGAATGCTGACTTTCAAAGTTATATTGAACAACTATGGTTCTTTGTTCTGTGCTGAGTCTTTCCATCATAAATTTCCCAAAAAAAAAAAAAAAAAAACAAAAAATGTATTTACTGATCAAATTTCAACGTTGCTTATGCGCCATCCTATAGAAATCCACAACTTGTAATTCCTCCTATATCAGGCTCTTCTATATTCCTAAAATCATTTACACTGCGCGTTTGCAGAGATTGAAATCGGCTCCCTTTGCATCTACGAAATTTTGCTTATTCAAATCAAGTTTTCCAATAAAAATATATTAGATTTGCATTAAGTGTACTTCAGTAGCCTATTTTAAATTATGAGCTCATTATCTATACTTGATTTTGCTTTTTTATTTGCTTTATAACTGTATTTTGTTGGGTAGCCATAATATAAACTTTGATATTAACATTTGAATTTATATCGTTTTTAACTTTATTTTATTATTATTTTCTTTTTGGGATAATTAACATTGTATTAAAGAACTTTAAATTTTATTTGTGAAGTTATATAATTGGTCTTTCTGGCTTTCCTGCATTACGATGTATGAATAAACGTAATGAAATGAATACGACATCACGTCCATCGATCGCTTGTGAGAAAATTAATTTCAAAGTTAACCCAAAGAAAGTGCCCATCTCATCTACTCCATGATATTTCGTGAAGTAGCCATCAATCGATCATTGTTATGTTAATACATTTCAAAATCAAAGGTACTTAAAACCTTTGAAATCTACACATTGTAAATATATCTTAAGATCATTCGGCTGCCAAAAGCCAATCAAAATGACATTCAAAGCATTGAATAAAATTGCTTGAAATAGATATATCACGCACCAACGTTTGATTATAGGCCATTACAAGACTTCATCATTTTTGTGAGAACATCTCCATTGTTCTGAATGAATTAGACTGAAATAAGTATCAATGGATAGCTCATTGTATGTTCCAACGGAATATCAGATATTAAACATCTGAATATTTTATTTTATGCAAAGCTCTCTTTTGTGCTGCAGCACAAATTAGATATAAGGAATCATAAAATTTTGCATATTGTTAAAAAAAATTAAGATTCTCTTTTAATCTAGAAAGGTATTATGTTAATTTGCAAAATGTTTTTTTTAGCATAATTCTTTTATAGTTGGTGATTGTTGCCAATGTGGGATATTAAGTATGATTTTTTCAAAAGTTTAATTCGTACATGATTGAATCTCTTTTAAAGTGATTGGGAGAAATATAAAACGGTGACTAAAGACAATTTCTTTCTAACTATATGGTATTAAAAATATTGATTGTATTGTCATGAATGAGGAGCCCGTAGTAACCCATGATACGAGGAAGATCCAAAAAACTAGCCGATTTGACGTATAGGTGGTGCCAGCAGTTTGAAAAAATTATTTTGGTGGAAAGTGACAACCTTATAAAACATATGTTTTAGGTTTCAAGGCAACACGTTGTTTAGTGTTTTGTTTATTTGAGGCATCAAAAGTAACGATCTCAGTGAATTTGTAAATATGGAAAAAATTGGTCGCCGTTATGTAATTCAATATTTTTATTTCAAAGGTCTCAGTTCAACCAATATTAAAGTCGAGCTAGATTTTACTCTGGGGAAGGCCGCTGCTTCGTTCAGGACTGTACCATATTAGGTAGTAGAATTTAAACGAGGACGTCTGAGCTGCAAAGACGAACACTGTAGCGGTTGACCAATTATCGACAGACATGGTTAAGAAAATCTGTAAAATGATATTGGATGATTATCGAAGGTGCATGAGTTAGCTGAAATTATAAGCAGACCGAAGGTTTCAAGATGAGAAAGTTGTAAGCCAGATGGGTGCCCCGCTGGCTTTCAATAGGGGAAAAAACATCGTTGTGTCGATGTTTCATTAGAGTGTTTTTTTCGATGTTTCACTGCAATGAAGCCGAATTTATACGTCGATTTATAACCATGGATGAGACATGGATGCCCCACCTTACATCTGAGACAAAGAAACAGTCAAAGCAGTGGATGGAATGGGAGAATCGTCTCCAAATAAGAGGGCAGAGGAGACGGTTCCATCTGCAGACTAGGTCATGGCGTATGTTTTTTTGCAATGCACATGGGATTATTATTGTTATTGAATATCTTCAGAAAGTAAAATCTTCAACGGTGAACATAATGTTAATTTATTGCAGCGTTTAGGTGATGAAATTATGGAAAATGGTATCATTTGGCGAAAAAGAAAGTGTTGTTTCATCAAGACAATGCTTCAGTTGACACATTCACCATTACGATTGCCAAAATTAGTTAATTAAATTTCGAATTGCCTCCTCACGCACCTTATTCGCCAGATTTAGCTCTCGCGAACTATGGAATACCGGTGGAAAAAATGTATAGAGTTAAAAGCAGATTATGTTGCAAAATAAGGTAAATTATTACCAACTTTTTTGTGTTTTCTTTATTAGGTCGAGTATTTTTGGGATCGCCCTCGTATATATCATTTTATACATAGAAACAACGAATTTGTGGGAATGCTTTGTAATTTTTATATCCATCACATTTTGTTTTAGTATCTAGAAATGAAGAAAAATGTTCCGATTATTCGCACCTAAAGTGGAACTTTATTTTGCCGAAAAAAAGAATTCAAGGAGACTTGTTTGCTCTTGAAAAAATGTAGCGGCATTATCAGCTTTTCCTATATTTATGTCCAACACTTAAAACGGAACGGCTGATGTTTTTACGTCATAATGTGCTCAATAATATATTTGCAAATTTTTTAAGTTGCGTCTTGTTTTTATTACTATTCCATTTTCAAATGTATCATCCAACACATAGCAACGTAAAAATGTACATTATTCCGAATTCAGTGTACGAAATCAATAAAAACGTAGGTTGGCGTTGCCACTTAAGAAAATTTTCTATCTGGTGGAAAATTTTGGCTTCGAAATAGACGACCTTTTTTATATGAAGTTTCACCGCGAAAAGTCAGCATGGTACCAGCCTTAAGCACAAAAGTTCCGATTGTTTAGATGGACCCTAAATATGTATATATATGTAAGTACTAAGTACCATATGGGGCAGCGTAAGTCGCTAGTTTCTATCAAAAAAATTGTTTAAATTAAAACGCAATGACGAAAGTAGAAAAGCTGCCCAAACCATCATATTTCAACCTCCAGAATTTTGCTTAGAAAAGAAATTCGGCTCTTTCCTCAAATCATGCCAATAATGGCGGAAACCAGCGGAACCCTCTAAATTTCATTTTTTTCCATCTGAAAAAAAATACAAATTACAAATCGTTTAATAATTTTGTGTGGCTTACGGATGACCCACACAATGGTCATAATTTTATGGCCAAAATCCATACGAGCAAGTTTGTGTTCAGCTTTTTTATGCATCTCCTTCGTTCATTTCTTATAAAATTTGATTTCTTTAATATTCTCCAAATGGTGGTGACATTTTTGTCCACAAGCTTGCAAGTCGCGTAAACTTTTCTATATATTGCTGTCACTTTTTATAATTTATCGCTCATCGTGGTTAGAAAGTACTTTTCCTTCCTTCCTTTATGGGCGGCTTTATAAATATGAAACACACCTTATCCAATGGGTCACTTGTATGGAATATATCAGAAGGGTCGTGGCAATACCATTCGTTCTCATTCTCAGAACTAAGTTTATGGAAAGCATAGAAATGTGTGCCAAATTTTGAATCAAATTTCTTACAATTACTTGAAACATACATGAAGTGTAAGTTATTCTAGCGTTTTAAAAAAAGTTCTAAAAAGTGGAAGAAATGAACGAAAAGGAGCATTTTAGGCATATTATGCTGTATTATTTCCGAAAAGGAAAAACGGCTGCTAAAGCCAGCCGAAAAATAAAGTCTGTTATGGAGAAAACGGACCAAATGAAAGAATTAGCCTGAAATGGTAGGGAACCAGTTGAAATAGTCAAAAAATCAATCCCAACCGTTCGCGGGGTTATAAAAGAGCTCGGATTTGTGAGCAATCTCGATGTGTGGGTACCTCACTCTCTTACCGAGGCCTCACACTGCCTTGCGGACCCGGCAGAAACAGTCAGAATGAAAACTTTTAGTTCACCCACCGTTTTCCCCAGACCTCGCCCCGTCCGACTGTCACCTATTACGCAGTCTGAGCAACCACTTGAAGGATTTGAATTTCCATAACGACGAGGAAGTGAAAAATCTAATTAAACGCTTTTTTTCAGAAAATCCACACTAGTTTTATAAGAGAGGAATTAAAAAGCTCCCAGAGAGGTGGGAACAAGTTATTAAAAAAGGGAGAGGTTATAAAATAGATTAAAATAATTATTTTGTACATAAATTTGTGAACAAATCTCTTTTAAAAACCGAACGAACTTTCCATACTACCCGATATTTTACTGCAATCGAGGAATTAAGAGTTATGAAAAAAGAACTGAATAACTGAAATTCGGTCAGTTCATGTAGAATCTGCGATAAAATATAGCTCATCTAAATATATATAGCTCACTTGCAATCCTAGTCTACTATCTGGCAAAATATTGTGCTGTGCCCAGTTTTAAAAAGCTCATAGGGATTTACGATAATTATAGGGCAGACAGATAGACATCGCTCAAACGACCTCAAAATACATGAACCACATTTGGTCAAAAAATATTCGAAATTTTAACCCTTCCTACTGTGCGTTACATTATGCGACCAATCCCGTGAAGTATGGTGTATAAATCACGATTTGGTAGTAGCTTAGCCATGTACTTTGCTGCGCAGCTCCAACCGGTGAGTTTGGCCGGTAGCGTGGGGATCAGGAGGCCCCGGGACTGAGTTCCCGCCTGATCATTTGGTGTTGGACCCCTAGTGGGAGCATCACGCGGGTTGTGGTTGATACCAAAATCGCTGGTAAAGACTTTGTGCTCGAATGTGGAGTTGCATTGCAACCGGGTGCTACAGACCCATAGAGTAGCAGAGGTGGTAAGATAGGCCTCACCTCCGCCAATGGGGATTATGTTCCATACTAGCATAATCAATTTGGTATCTCCTGGCTGCGAAGAAAGGGCTGCCAATATGTGTTAATAGCACAATTGTCAGCCCCTTTTCCTAGATAGCCCAAGTTTTTACTTGGCTATGCCAGGGGGGCGTCGGCAATTGCATTGTAATATGCCCAGTGTGTCGCACACCGTGGGTAAGGCCTTCACGGCGAAACTCACGTTAAACCCTCGTGGACTTCTGTGCGTTACATTATGTGGGTAGGCGGGTGTTTCCTACGATGTACCGCTTACCCCTAAAACGCAAGCCTCTCTACCCGATCCTGTAATTAAGCAGGCGAAGGGTATGATGCTTGCGTACAAAAACAAAGTAGTGTGGCCTTGTGCCAGGCGCCCTAGGAAAAGGTGGATTATGTCTTGGGATTCACCTATAATATGACATCAAACTGATCTTGGAAATTGTTTTTCGAAAACCAAGTAAAGGGGAGAATCATAGTTTAACAAGACACATCCTGGCAACAGGTGCGGTTATAGAGAAGCCGTTGGGAGGTATCAGAAGATTTATCTTTTCCGTTAATATAGTTGTATGACCAGAGAGATCTGGTTAATGGACTATGATTGGAGCATGGTGTGCTTTGCTGTGTTGATATTCTCTCCTCGGACATTGAAAATCTATGCCGTAGATTATGGATTACCAGTTCCATGCGAGGTATGACAAAGCAAAACTGGAGTAGTTTGTCTGCGAAACCCACACCAGAGGGTTCTTCTCTTCTGTTAGCACGGGTGACCAGGGGCCCAAGGAACATTGTCCTTCCTGGTCAATGGTGTTGGACCCCTAGTGGGAGCATCGTGCTGGCTGTAGTTGCCCGAACAAGTGTTTTCAGTGCTTTTGCGTTGCTTCAGGTTGCGTTGGTGAAGGAAGGCATTAGCTTGGAAAACACTGTTCATGTCTATCCGAGGTCTTTCTAGATTACCTCAACTCCTACCCGGGAGATAGCTCACTTCAAGTGGCTACAAAAAAATGATGGAAAACAGCACCTGTGTGATGGCACACCATGGGTAAGGTTGACAAAGCGAGACTCATGTAAAACCTACACATTTGATTTGATTTGTGCGTTACTTTATATCACTACCAAATGATACACTCCCTCAATACGTCGGGTGAGGTTATTATTACTTCTGCAAAAAAAATACTTCACAATTCAAGCATCTTATCAATTAAGTATGTCGCCTAACTGAAATTAAAACTACGTTTCTTACAGAAAAGTTTGTGGATGTATCATCTATGTATTTTTATTAAACGAAATGATGTCACATTTCAGTCAGAGCTCCTTTCTACATCTATTATTATTAGCCTATACAACCAAATAGGCATTGATTTACAGTTTCCTTCGTTATAGTGCAATGCCAATCACAGAATTCATTACTTACACAAAAAAAAAACAACAGTTCCATATTTGGCCAGTAAAGTTAACACTTTTTCATATTCAGTCAACGTAATGATAAATATTCCTTGTTTCCTCTTACGTTGTTGATGTCATTCTTGCATTCGCCACATTGTGTTCCATTTGTAAATCACTTTTGTAGATTTTTTCCCATGTTAGTGTTGACATCACACCTATTGAAGATCGCCTGGTAAATTGAATCATTTCGTTATGGCTGGTGAGAAGATATTGCAAAATTGAAATTCATATTTTGCCTCACCATATGCGTAGCAGTATAGAGCAAGATAGTGGTTCATTCGCTTTTTGTTGTTTGTTATAACAAATGCACTATTGGTGTTTCCATTCCATTTAACATTATTTCATTCACGGCAGAGCAGTTTGTAAAGTTTGTTAACCCTTTTTGGATTCCAAAATACCATTTCGAAGGCGGACAATAAAATCAAATTCTTCGCACAACATGATGCGGATCATATAACCTCTTTGCTTTTCTTCTCCTCGTTGAATGAGTTGAGCTGCTACGTTGCGTTGCTTGGTGATGCGAGGATGTAACTTAATTTGTAACAATACATATTTAGCGTATCTTCAGGTAACTGCTGGCCATGAAAATGATCGATGCAGACAAATTCCAATAAGACAAGAGCATTGGATGAGTCACCTATAAGATTCCTAAACGATGACCTGACACGTAACCACTAGGATGGTTAAGTATTTCCGCTTTACTTAAGTGAACATGTTTAATTAGGAAGCCGGTCAGCCCTGAAATGCCGCAGATCTCTTAACGAAATGGCTCATTTCAACATTCACCTTATGTGGGTGTCGGGCCACAGGGACCTACCAGAGAACTGCAAAGCGAACGAGATAGCAAGACTAGGGACAACCTTACAGACTCCAGCTGAGTTGGAGTCCGTGGGCATGCATCCAGCCACTTGCAAGCTCCTACTGTGAGTTAGAGCATATTTAGCAGCAAATGGTAGGTGGGAGTTTGTCCGAGGTTGTAATCAATCCAGACTGATGTGGCCTTGCCTAGATCTGAAGTGTTCACACACATTGCTGTCACTATCAAGACCTGACGTCTCAATGCTTGTATCTGTCATTATGAGACACTATCTGATTGGAAGACCTGCAGTGAGATTGAGGATTGCGACTAGTGACTTCTGCAGGAGCTGTAGGGATGAAGAGAAGTGGGAGTCCATAGAACGCCTCCTCTGCAATTGTCCCGCCCTGGCAAACAGGCGGGGATCACGACTGGGTTCTTATTTCTTTAGGCATCTAGGAGATCTGGACGATATAGATATTGTTCGTTGAGGCGCTCAGGGTGGTTCAACGGGGGAAACTAGGGACTAGAGAGCGATATGCTGGTTTCCGTGGCATCACAATGGGCTATACAGTCTAAGTGAGTCTGTCTATTCAGACTGTCAGACTGACCTAACCTAACCTAACATAGGGAGCCGGTGCCGAAACTCTTTATAAACGATGATGCTCATATGGCGCCCAGTGCAGACGCCTTTCTCTATGCTCTCTCTCTAATTCATCAGAAGTTTCAACAATATTTGATCCGCACAACATGGCGCAGATATCGCAATCATTGAATTTTTATGTGCTTGACTATGTCGGAGTTATGTTAAGAGTTTTCTTTTAAATATCCTCTGAACTGATTCTTTTTATTTGGCATTATAGTAATCTGCCGCCACGGACTTGATTGTTCAGATTGTTCCTTTGTCGATATCTTTACTTCTGGTTCCACTTAATAACATGTTCCCCCATGGGACGAAACTAACCAAAGGAGATGTTGTAGGAGATGTTGCTGTGCGATCTCAATTTTCCAATTGGTAAGCTAAAAATATCGTCCCTTCCTGACTTGTAGCTGTAGCTCACTTCCATCGTCGCCTTGAAATAAACCAGTTTGAAATAAAAGTTGCTTCATTTGCATCCATGGATTCATTGGATCATAAAAGAAGCTATAAGCCGATCTGGTAGGATATCTTCTTTACGAAGAATAAATGATGGCACATAAATGTTTTGTTGCGTTGTCTTCTAAATGAAGATCTCTAGTACTTCTCTTTCAAAATAGAAATTAGAAATGCACATGTTTTTTACGGAATGATAAGAAGATTTGAAAGTTCTTCTGCCTATAGAGTGCATTTCCTCCGAATTGAAAACGGTTTCCTGACAAATGTTCTTTGCGGAGAAGTTGGATCCATCAAAAGTTGCCTAGATGGCTAGTAGACGCGAACTCATGACAATCAGATCTTAGCTTCAAGTAAAAAGAAAACTACTTCCTATGGGGTCCATGAATGAGCTACAGGAAAGCATTTCTCTTCAGTTTGCTAGCTTGTATTCTACAGAAGAGGATCCACTGCTTAACCAGATTTTTTAATTACTTCGCTATGTCGCATAAAGGAAAACAATTGGATCTACTCATAAACGTAATTCGGGTTTACTAGTCATCATGCGAAAGCAGTTCACTTCTATTCTTTTATTGAATGAAACGGGTGCTTTAAAGTAATAGTTTGAGTTTTGGAAAGAGAATGAAGTCAGTCGGGGCCATATCGAGTGAAAACGTTGGCTTTTCGACGATATTTGTTGAATTTTTGCCCCGAAATTTTTTCATTCTAATGGCCTTGCCAGATGGTGTGTTATTGCGGTGCAAAATCCGTAAATTTTCTTTCGACAAGTGAGATCTTTTCCGAAGAATTTGTTCTTCTATACGTCGCATAACATATAGGTAATATTCCTTATCTACCGTCTAATCCTTCATTAGGGATTTCGAGTACACCCCGCTGCGACATACTAAGAAAGCAGTCAATAATGCCTTAGTTTTTGACAGACTTTGATATGATTTCTTCGGTTTCGGCTCATATCGAAGTTTGTATTTCGAAACTTGCTGATTGGTTTGTTTGCCAAACTCGAAAGCCCATCAGTTATAACGGGTTTTATGAATGTAGGTTCGGTGGATTGACTGGTTCTGGCATTTCTTAAACGACCTTTACGCGATTGAAATTTGGAAGTAAATTGAAGTGTTTTGGAACTAATCGAGTAGCAACGTTTTTCATACTCAAACAATCGAGTACAATGGTACGAATTGATTCGGGCGACACGGAAAGTATGGCGACTATTCCTCTCTAATTTGAATAGTGAGTTTTAGTCACCATTTCTTTTATTCTATCGATGTTAACTTTAGGTAAAGACATTGACGGCCGACTTGATCGACAGGAGTGATAAATTTTTTATCGTACTCGTTCTCGACTGCTTTTGAATGCCCTGTAACAATAAACAGACGTGTTTTTCTGATAAAGTCGATTTATCATAAACGTTCCATGACATTTTCGGTTCTTTGGCACGCAATACCAAATTTGACATAAATTTTTTTCGGTATTTTTATCCATTGCAAAAGTCGCGAAATATATTTGAGATGACCTCACAAAATCGAGCACTGTAAACAAAGTGAAGGACAGATTATGCTCATATTCCGCTTCAGTATAGAGGACAGTTGTAAAAGTTTAACGATAAAAGAAATGCTGGCAATTCCTTTAAGCGGGCTTTTTAAAAAATCTCTTTCCGGTAATTTTTCGACAGAAAAAATATTAAGACAAGTTGAAATAACATTTAAGACAAACTATTCTTTCAGTATGTTTATCTATTGTAAAAATTGCGAAACAAACTTGAGATGAGCTCACAAAATCGAGCACTGTGAACAAACCAAACGATAGATTATGCTGCTCTTCCGCTTCAGTATAGAGGACAGTTGTGTCAGTTTAACGACGAAAGAAATGTTGACAATCCCTTTAAGTGGGCTTTTTAAATAATCTTTTTCCAGTATTTTTTCGATAGAAAATATATTAAGACAAATTGAAACTAAATTTGAGACAAACTATTCTTTCGATATTTTTATCTATTGTAAAAATTGCGAAACAAATTTGAGATGGGCTCACAAAATCGAGCACTGTAAACAGACTAAACAACAAATTACGCTGATATTCCGCTTTAGTGTAGAGGACATTTGTGCCAGTTTAACGACAAAAGAAATGTTGACAATCCCTTTAAGCGGGCTTTATAACTGATGATCTCTTTCCGGTATTTTTTCTATTGAAAACAGTTTTCAGACCTACAAACTGCTACCCACATCCAATGACTTATTTTCACATTACAGTTAAGAAACGTACAGGATTTTGCAGCCGGTGTGTGTCATAGCCAACTTTCTCACTTGTTTTGCTGTCTTTTTGTTGCATCTCCATCACAGTCAACCAACGTGTTTCCTTATAAGTCGCTTAGTGGAAATCCCAAATACTTATATTGTTTTACCTGTGATTTCTGCGAACTAAGTGAGGATCGAGCAGAGTGTCTGTCTGTCTGTCATTGTGGCGGGCTGCCACTGCCTGCCATTGCTGCAACGATTGGTTGTAAGCGTTATACCTGGGTCACAAACAGGCATTTGTAACATTTGCAACATTCAATGGAACTAAGCGGACGAATTGTGGTGAAATGCCCCACCGCATTGCATTGTTCCGAGATCTCACAATCACGTGCGAGCATCTGAGTAATGTCAGAGAAATTCGTTTGGCGATGGCATTAACAGTTAACAGTTCCTTTACCAGGTAACTCTCACGTCAACGTTAAAACAAACAGATTTCAAGGCAAAATCTGTGTTGTGTTGAGATAATTCGCTGCTCGCTGCTGAGGGATCTGTAAGATGTGCGCTGTTGCATTTGGGTTGTGCGGCGTGCGGTGATGTGGTGTTAATGCAATTAATTGTCATTTGTTGTTCTTCGCTCTTATAACGTCATTCTTAAGCTCTGTTCCAAGCTTTCTTTCTTTCTTTTTTATTTTTTTGCTTTGTTCCCATCTGAAGTAAAAAAAAGTGTTGTTATTTCATCAGAAAATGATTAATTCCCTCTGTAAGTCACAAGTGATATGAACACATCTTGCGAGCGCGTGACTGTAGTCACTTAGTTCCTTTTTATGGCATTTCTATACATGATCTCCCACCACAACCGCCGCTGGATCAAAAAAACAAAAATACGACGTCCATTTGAAAGCGATGAGACAATCCATCGATTTAATAGCTTATGCAGCAACAACAAAAGCGACAACAGTTTCCTTTTTGTAGTTGGACATATTTGGAATTTTGGCATTGTTCAATATCGGCGAAAAGTATTTTAAATTATTTAGCCGAACAATGTAAATTGCTTGCTTTTTACGCAGTCAAGTCAAGTGCTGTTGTCATAATGCTATACACAGATGATTTACACACATCTACTACTAGTTATGTACGCTTATAATGTATGAATATAAATAAATTATATGTGGAATATTGGAATAATCAACCTACCGCAAAGCTATAAATGTAAAATTTTTAAACGCTACAGTGGGCATTGGTTGCCCCGGTTTGATTAACCAGTTATGTTAACATATCATACCGTCATATCATGATATGTCATAGCATCATATCAAATCATCTGATTTCTAAAACTTAATCATCGATTTGATGATTGTGCAAATACATAACCAGCAAAGAAAAGTAGAAGTCATGCGAAATGAATTACATTTTCACCACTTCTAAAGACGCAATCCATGCATATTTATCGCTTCCAATGAAGCGGTTATGAACCACTCTCAAAACCACCATAGTGGAGTGCTTAAATAAATGGGTTTCTTTTCTTTTATGATTCCAAGCAATTGAAGCAAAATAAGTTCGAATGATGTACTCCAAAAACTATTTTTTAAAAGAACACAATATGATCCAAAGAAGTAATTTTTGGCAGACGGTTCAAAGAAGTTCTTTTTAAAGTTTTTAGGAAAAATGTACAAGTATTTACTTTCTTGTATATGTTGGCCGATATGCTAAGTTTGTAATTTTATTTGTATAGGGTGGTTTTTTAAGATTTAAGTTTTTCAGGTTGGCAGCACTAGTTGGTAATGGCGACCAAACGCCAGCTGTCAAAGTGTAAAGTGTACAGTAGACTCTGCCACTTCATCATGGAATGACGAATGATCTACCACAACGTCTAATTTTTGGTGAATGGGCCTTACAAAAGCTCAATGAAAATCCGCTGTTTTATCGAAAAATTGTGTTCAGCAATGAGGCTCATTTCTTGCTGAACGGATATAGACAAAAGCAAACCTGTTGCATCTGGAGTCATGTACAGCCACATGCCATACATGAATTACCGATGCATCCCGAAAAAACGACAGTTTGGCTGGTGGCATCATCGGTTCATTTTTCTTCAAAGACGACCGTGGAAGAAACGTTACCGTCAACAGCGGACGATATTGAGCCATGATACACGATTTTTTTTTTTGCCCCGATTGGCTGAGTTGAATTTGATTGACATGTGGTTTCATCAGAACGGTACAACATGCCACACTGCTCGTGAAACAATGGATATGTTGAGGGATGAATTTGGTGAGCAGCTCATCTCTCGATTTGGCCCTGTGAGTTGGTCGCAAAGATCTTGCGATGTAACGCCTCTTGATTATTTCTTGTGGGATTATGCCAAGTCGTTAGCCTATGTGGACAAGCCGAATACTATTGAAGTCTTACAGGATAACATAACACGTGTTATTCGTGGAATACAGGTCGAAATGCTAGAAAAAGTGACGAAAAATTGGACTTTCCGTATGGACATTTTGAGACGGAGCCGCGGACAACATTTACATGAAATCTTTAACAATGAAATGGCAAAGACCAATTTATCGATTTTAACAAAAAAAAATTAATATATGATGCAAATTTGAGTGTTTTATTCGATTTTTAAAAAAACTATGATTAAAAAATCACCTTACACAAACACTCGGCCATTAAGTAAAACACATACATTTCTATGTCGCTAAGAATGTTCATCCCCTATACTATTGACTGCAGTCTATGGTAGAGAATATAGAAATTTCGACCCTACGAAATATTCGCATTAAGTGCACTTCTGACTAAATGCCTGTCTACTGTTTTTTTTTTTTTTTTTTTTTTTTTTTTTTAAAGAGACCACCAAATTTGTAGGAATCTGCAGCAAGGTTTTTTTTAAGAAGCTGATTTTTAATATAAATACGGTCACAATAAAGATAATAACGAGCTATCCATATAGTGGTTTCACAACTGTCGGTCTGGCAAGGCTGCCATCTGTTAAATACCTGCCAACTGAACTGTTTGCCGTTTACGAATATGGATCGTTCAACAACCGAAGAACGCGTAAAAGTAGTTAAAACTTACTACAAAGGCGGTGATTCAAACGTGGGCACTTTTCGTGCATTATGGGGCGATTATGGTCGCCATAATCGATCTATTGTGTAAGAAATGGACTAGACTAAAGAAATTTGAAGAGACTAGAAGAGTCACAGATATCATCAGGTCTATACTTCATCGCAATGTACGCACTACTGAAAAGATTGCTGCTGTTAGTGAAAGCGCGTCTGTTAATCCGAATTTGTCGATTCCATGGCGTTCTCAGCAATTGATCTTATTTTACGGCTCATTATGGAATATTTTGCATTTGGATTTGCACCTCCATTCATATAGAGTCCAACTCACAAAATAATTAAAGCCAGCTGACCATTCACAACAGCGTAGATATGTTGATTTGGTGCTACAAAAACAGGCTTTCAATACTGATTTTTCGAACAAAATATTCTTCAGCTCATTTCTCAGTCGTTCGTAGCACATGGGTGTCGGCAAAACTGCCGCATATGGGTCTCGAAGAACCCAGAAGTGAAAAGCCATTGCATGCGGAAAGACTGACTAGTTGATGCGGATAATGGTGCGGAGGTGTCATTGAGCTGTATTTGATCGAAAATGATGCTGGAGGAACCGTTGCCATCACATCATAACCGAATTTTTTTGGCCTGCAAATGGAGATTATAAACTACACTATGTGGTTTCCATAATGCAGTGCCACGAATCACACAACACGACCGATGTTGGCCTTATTGCATTAGAAGTTTTCAGAAAGCGTAATTTCACGTTTTAGAGATGTCAATTGGCCACCAAGGTTATTCGATTTGGCGCCGTTAGACGTTTTTTGAGGGGCTATGTCAAAGACCGGGTTTACGGCGATAATTCCCAAATGTTGGGGCATTTTATAACTACCATTTGTCAAGTTATCGTCGAGATACGACCCAAAATATGCGAAATAGTGGTCGAAAACTACCTTAAAAGGATCCACTGTTTTAGCCAATTCAGAGACTGTCATTTAAATGGCATTGAATTTCGTACATAATGACAAGGTCTAAGCATTATAATGAGATAAAAGTTTCATGGAATTCATAGCTTTGTGTGTTTTATTTAAACTTACTTTTGAAACCGAAAAATCGATCCGTTACAATAAAAAATCAACTATTGCAAATAATGGAAATTTGATTTAAATTTTTAATCAATTAATCAATCAATTAATTCATTCGAATCAAATTTTCATTACATCCATGCCACTCATGTATATAAAATAGTGTTTCCCTTCTATGACAACCCTATGTTAATCTCATTGATGATTACGCAATTTTTCATCACTTCTCTATCACAATTTGTGATGAATATTCGCTTCTTTGGATGCACTTTTTTTTACTGGGTAGGAACATTACACCGCGCAATAGGCACCGTTTGTATAGATGAAAAAGGAAACTCGTTGTTCCTAAATAACTTGAACAAGTTGACTTGCACAAAGTTGGTCCGGCGCCATAAGTTTAAAAAATCGTCTTCTTCTCATACATAATATATCAAATTTGCACGTTTCCATAATTAGGACAATCGCTTACAATAGTGCATCGAGCTAAAAGGAGATTATGCTGAAAAATAAAGGAAATGTTTCCCAGCTTTTTTGTGTCTTCTTTGTTACGTCGGCCAGTTTTAGGACCACCCTCGTAATTTGTATTGCTTTGTAATATTTGGTGAAATGTGAAATTCTCTAAACACGCTCTTTGTAGTAACTCCCATACAAATTACTTAAATTACCCCACATATTTCTGTAATTATGTGTTAGTTAGAAAGCATCAGGCGTTTAGTGGCCTGAGTTTTGCGAATGAAATTGAATGGCAGCATTGTCACGCCCTTTAGGGCAAAACACGTACCATTGTAGCAAAAGGCTATAGCTTCAAGACAGAGATCTTCAGGAAGTTATAATTTTGCTTCCTCTATTGAGTTTTAATACAGAATATTTTATAATAAGAAGCTACCGATTTATCAAGCCTATTTTAGCTGTCCTCTCATTTTTGCGCAAATTCACAAAAAAACGTTGGCTATGTAAGTCTGTTTTCTTGACTGAAATGTTTGTAGGAAATTTATAGTGCGTTAGTTCTAGTCTGATCTGATGCTACCGAACGTGGCATTACTATCGCTCGTATGATTGAGTGTTTAACCCCCAGTGGAGCCATGTGCCTTTCCTTAAGCAGCGTTTTCTTCGATAGCACGTAGCTAAGCTGCTACCAAGTCGTGATTTATAAACCATACTTCACGGGATTGGTCGCCCTGTGGCAAAAGAGTACAGATATTTTTACATAATTGCAGGTGTAGATACCCCAGATTACTGGTACGGGTTTCCTGGTAAAAAAAAAAAAAAAAAAAAAAAAATCAAATGTGCAGGTTTTACATGAGTCTCGCTTTAATAGCCTTGCCCATTGTGTGCCATTACACAGGTGCTGTTTTCTATTATTATTTTCTTGGTTATGTGTTCTTTCTTTCTTCTTCCGACAGCAAGCACCCCTTTGGGGTACCCAAACTAATCCCGAAAGGATTAGTCGAACTACCAGAGATTAGAAGTAGGTCCCTTGGAAAAACTTCCTCAGGGCCCGCTCCCTCTCTCGGCCAAAGTACCGTTGTAGTCACTTGGTATGAAGTGAGCTACCTCCAGGTTAGGAGTTGAAGTAATCTAGGAAGACGTCGGATAGACATAAACAGTGTTTTCCAAGCTTTTGCCTTCCTTCAGAAACGCAACCTGAAGCAACGCAAAAGTACTGAAAACACTTGTTCGGGCAACCACAGCCAGCACGATGCTCCCACTAGGGGTCCAACACCATTGATCAGGAAGGAACAATGTTCCTTGGGTCCCTGGTCACCCGTGCTACCAGAAGAGAAGAACCCTCTGGTCTGAGTTTCGCAGACAAGCTACTCCAGTTTTGCTTTATCATACCTCGCATGGCGCCTGGCACAAGGCCACACTACTTTGTTTTTGTACGTAAGTATCATCCTTTGCCTGCTTAATTACAGGGTCGGGAGAGAGGCTTGCGTTTTAGGGGTAAGCGGTACAAAGCATCCTAGGAAACACCCGCCTACCCAATGTTGTCTGGTATAGTCGGATGGGATGCAAGGTAATTTATTTTAATTCTGATCAATATTTGGTAATAATCTAGTGATTCACAAAGCTTCTGCTAGCATGCCGCAAATATTTGCATTAAATTAAAGGCTATCGGCTGAAGGTGTGTGAAGATTAGTTTACTTGATTGGAATTTCTATATCAATTTTTGAACTTTTGAAAGTATTTTCGGGCTTCACATTCCTGTATCGTTCTTTGTCCTTGCTCTGCCGTTTCATTCATTTGAGAAGACTTTCTCCTTTTCTTAGCCTCCTCATCTTGCATCCTTATATTGCACATGTCCTGGTTGGCTGCAGCATTGCCATGTATGTTACATCTTTTTCTCAGATGCTGTGCAATATTTCAGGGCCTGCCGGAGCCCATGATTTCATATCCAAATGATATTCACGCAGCAGTTACCGTGGATTATCCATGTTCATGAAATTTAAAGTCACGCATTTCATGTAATCCCGTATGATCAGTGTGATTCCCCCTTTTCGATATTTCGAAAATTAGGGCAATTAGGCGGAATATAATCCCTAAAAAGCCTGCAATTTGTATTTATATTTATATTTCTATTTTATAAAGAAATCAATACAAATATTATTGAGATACAATACATTTTCCAGGGAAAACACATGTGATAGCGAATAGCATGAAATTGTTAAAGAAAATAAAACAAACACATACACTCTCATGCATTCTCACAGTTGATAATTAAAACAAATATTTAAAATATTTAAGATAAATAAATGTTTATAAGCAAAACATATGGGACGATTGTTTATATGGACGTATAAATAAATTAAAGTAAACTATTCTATAACTGATAAGACAATACAGAACGAAGGGGGTTTTAGCCTGCAACCAAAGGCGATAATCAATACTTTTCGGTAATGAATTCAACAAAAAAAGTAAAAAAAGACACTGTGAAATTTATAGAATATTTTAAAGACACAACACAAGTGATCACAGCGGAAAATCCTCCACTTCTTAGCAATGGAAGTGCAGCAGAAGTTGTTTGTTGGAAAGACAAGAGTTCGTTCATTCACACCATAAGTTTGAATGTTCAGGGTTGAAACGTTTAATATTAAATTATTTGCAAAAAAAACCCAATTGTATAATAAAAATGAGAATACGTTTGTACTCATAGTTGTTGTTATAATTAAAATCTTACTATAGATAAAAACACGCTCATATTTATGTTTTACTCTATAACAAATCTGTTGTTTATTTTGCTTAATGTTTAAAATTGTTATCTTTTTTTTGCTCATAAAATTATTTTGAATTGTCTTTTAAGAGACGAAGTGGTAGGGTAATAACGGTACGGGCAAACACACACATATACACAAAAAAATGTTGTGCAATTGTTTAAGCCATAATTGTTTAAGCGCATTAATAATATGGCTTTAGATCGTAACCCATATACGGCCATAGACAAACACTCCATAATATAGTTTATAGTAACTACAACAACTGTGACATTGACAACGTTATTGCCAATAATTATACCGGGTTATCCATTTTTCGGTTTCAAAAGTAAAATTAAATGAAACACCCATAAAACTATGATTTCGATGAAACTTTTATTTCATTAAAATGCTTGGACTTTGACATTATGTACGAAATATAAAGTCATTTAAGTGACTGCCTCTGGATTGGTTACAACATTGGATCCTTTTGAGCCAATTTCCGAGCACTTTTTCGCACATTTCGGGGCATATCTTGGCGATATCTTTACGAATGTTAGGTTTCAAATGCTTCAACGTGTGGGGATTCCCCACATGAACATGGAGTTCGAGGCGCCCCACAAAAAAAAAACAAGTATAACGGCGTCAAAACGGCCAATTGACGTCACCAGAACTTGAAGTTACGCTTTCTGGTAGTTTTCGACCACTTTTTCACACATTTCGAACGGTATATTTTTTCAAATGCTAGTTTTCAAATGGTCCAACGGGGGATTATCCGCATAAACACGCTCTTGTCCTACAAAAAAAGTCCAACGGCGTCAAATTCCATGGTGGCCAATTCACGTCACCAAAACTCGAAGTCACGCTTTCTGTTAGTTTTCAAACACTTTTTTACAGATTTCGGGCGGTATCTTGGTAATATTTTTACGAATGTTGTTTTTCAAATACTCCAACGTTGGGGAATTATCCGCGTAAACACGGTCTTCTACGGGCCACTCAAAAAAAGGCTTACGGCGTCAAATCGCATGATCGTGGTGGCCAATTGACGTCACCAGAACATGAAGTTATACTTTCTGGCACTGGGATACTTTCGACCACTTCTTCGCACATTTTGGGCGATATTGCGACGATAACTTAACGAATGTTGGTTTTCAAATGGCCCATTTTTGGGGGATTGTCCGCGTAAACACGGTCCTTGACGTAGCTTCACAAAAAGTGTCTAATGGAGTCAAATCGCATGCTCTTGGTGGCCAATTGACGTCGCCAAAACGTGAAATTACGATTTCTGGAAACTTCGTTTTCCTAAACTTTATCCAATAAAGCCAAAATCTAAATCGGTCATGTCGTGTGGCTTGTGGCACTGTCTTGTTGAAACCACATGTCGTCTAGTTCATAATCTTTAATTTCAGGCCAAAAAAAATCGGTTATCATATGGCCATAGATCTTTGAATTAAAATTCCGATTATCCGTCACACTTTCACTAACAGAAGAAGATGCACAGGCCTGGCCACATCTGTAACTCTTCCTGTCTCTTCAAATTTCTCTATAATCTTGGCAATGCCTTGCACAGTAGATCGCTTATAACAACCATAATCACCCCGTAATGCAGGAAAAGTGCCCACGTTTAAATCACCATTTTTGTAGTCAATTTTAACTATTTTTGCGCCTTCTTCGATTGTTAAACGATCCATATTCGTAAATGGCAAACTTTTCACTAAATAAATAGCACATCAGATGATAGATATTTAACAGCTGACAGCTTACTCACTAAATGGATAACCCTGTATATGTGTATGTATATATAAATATATATATATATAGACTTGGCCAACATGCCAAACCAAATTTGTTTAGTCCACCAAAGGCGCAGTGTTTTAAATGTCTCAAATTGGTTATGATAGCGATTGGATTTATATGCTAAATGAGGTTTGTGTTGTTTTCAGCTGATACGATTTAACCAATAACGACATAAAAATACACACTTGGTCCGTTCAAAGTAACAACTTTGCATGAATCACAAGTGGCTCCAGTATACACGACACACAGTGGGCAGTTTGTCATGAAATGTGAAAATAAATATCCTAAAAGACGGAAAATTTTATGACGTATTGTGTCATTACTTTTTCATTTATAGCACTGTTTTGGAAACAGTTGCCTATATATATCCCCGATCCGTGATCAGATTAGTGACTTCCAGCACTCGTGTACTCCATTGCACTGCCTTTAGTTTGTTAGGTAGTTAGTACCTAGAGGGAGACTATGGCAGACATTTTTATACGTTCAGCCAAAGGTACGAAAGTATCATGATACAGCAATCAGTACTGAAGTTTTAGTCAGGTAAACTAACTTACCTATACCTTCACCCGAAAACCAGGGGCGTGTCATTGCAGCCCCATTTCTTTCACAGAATTGAGCTTACTAAAAGCGTAGCAGTGCATGAATACCTCACCGATAGAAATCTTCGGAATCGATTTGATTTTTGGTGTCTTAATTTTTTGATGCAAAGCGCTGCTCAGACAGGCCATGTGTTATCGATAGAAAGGGCAATGCCTGCTGAATACACCGCAACAAGCGAACGAGCATTATCGTGCAATAGAATAATTTTGTCATATCTTGAGCACGTTTTTCCCTGAGTACTCAGCACAGTCGCATCAATTGTGATTGGCAGGGTGTCTCAGTATTGTTTTCGTTTGGTTTGAGCAACTCGCAACACCAAGTTGATCCCACCAAATGCAAAATATTAGTTTTTTTTTCATGAATATTCGGTTTGGCTGTCAAAGTTGAACATGATTTTCCCTTCTCTAGGTTAGGTTTTCTTTCTATCTTTCGCATCATTCCCAATGATGTTAAACGATGTGAAATTGCTTGTTTAATAATACCTAATGTAATTTCAGGTTCTTTTTGCATTTGGCATGAATCTCCCTCAATAATGATTCCAATTTCGCTTCTTCGATCTTCTGCTACGTTTCTTGACGCCAAGTTTACCGTTCTTAAGCTTTTGAAATTTCTCATGACAGCTTCTCCTACTTAAAGCGGCCTCGCCATATATTTCTACAAGTAATCAAAGCGTCTTAGCTGCAGGGTTCTTCAGATTTAAGAACTAGATCAAAAATTCCCGTATATGAGGCTTATTTGTCTCAAAAATATACTGATATAAAAATATATAATACTGATACAAAATCAATAATATTTCTCTGTTGTGGAGTTACCAAATGCCCAACCCTAAATATAACGATTTTCATCTGACAATTTTAACCATAACTTACTGTTGAAGAATTATTCTATTCTCGAATTCTCCCAAACTGATTCGATTTTTGCTCGTCTAGATTAGGCTTTATTAATATTATTCTATTAATTTTTATTCCTACATCGTTAGCGTTGTAGCCGAATGAAGCGGTGATAGTTGATTTCATCCACCATTCCTAAGTTATAACTTTGAACGTTCAAGCAGGGTTCCAAACAGGTATACTTTTTGTTTGTCGAAACAAGTAACTTGAGTTTTTTCGTATTTATCGTCAAATCAATTTTTGGTGTCTCATACTCAATGCTGGAGAAGATTGCAGTAACAGTGCTAATATGTAGTCAACGGACGCTACTGACATGTGACTTTTGATGAGGTGATAGCAGTCGTGTTTATTGAAACTTTTCTCATAACTATCTCCAAAGATATCTTGAAGAAATCCTAAGAAAGGTTGCTTCCCAGTCTAAATCCTTATTTGGTGTAAAAGAGCTCAGTAGGATTTTAGACATGGTGTCTTTCTACAAAGATGCATTAGTTTCTTAGGAATGCCAAATTCAACCGTGATTTTATAAAATTTTTGTCTTATCGGCGCCCAAAGACAGATCTGTTGATATGTGTCGATCTGTACTGACTTTCTTGATTTTCTCCAGAATTTATTGCGCAATCGCCAGCTTTATTTGATGATATCTAGTCATCATACAATCCCCGATAGTGCACACTCCCTCAGCACAGTTGTCAGTGTGACCTACCTCAGACAAATTATCAGCCATTTAAAGTTAAACAAACGATAATCTTTTGTTTTTCGTTTTTCCTTTTTTTTGTTTTGTTTGTTTTCATTTCAATAAATTACAATGGAATCTCTTTTTGACGTGACTCTTTCGTACTATGAGCGCAATTGAAAAACACTCAAAATGACGTGAGCCGAACGTGTCATGAAGGTAGGGCCGGGCTAACCAACACTCTCGAGGAAGAGATAGGAATTTTCTCTGCGAGTGATAGTGGACGAAGAGAATTGAATGAATGCAACTCGATTCAAATATTGATCGGAAGGGGGACCCTGGGAAGCAAAAAAGAAAAGTATTCACTTTATCGTTTATTGCACATTGTCGAGTGTTTATTGTTGAATATTTTTTTTGTTTTTTTTTTTTTGTTTTATTTACCAGAAAAATTAAATTCACCGTAAATTTCTTATCAGTCGCCGCATCTGGAAGAACAAATAGGAAACCAAATGGAAAATGTAAAAAAAAAATTAAGTTTGCTCTTCTATAGAAAAATGACACAAATAAATGGAACGTAGATACTGTGGTTTTAAATTTACGAATTTTTTTTAATTACTTTGTCAAGAAAACTTCAAATTATAATGTGCTCGTATTCATCCTATACTTTCAGATTGTTTCGGAAAGTGAAATTCTAAGAGCCCAGAAGATCAAAGAAGAAGTTGAACCCCAACCAGCAGCACAACCTCAACTATTTATACAACGTTTCAAAAGTCGTTCCACGGATAATATTTTGGATTTACCTCTAGAGGATGACAAGCGATCGTTTGGTGATCGTGTCAGGGACAAATGTAAGTATTTTGTGACAAAATTGTTGTTCAAGTATATTGTGGAATTCGTGGTTTATTATTTATTACCTTGAAAAGAAGAAAATTATACAGTTTCGGGCTTCGTAATTCGAACAATTCGAATACAAATCGTATTCTGAACAGTACGCACATTCAAAAGTTGTGCTACACATGATCTTCGACCCAGAGCCATTTCTTTGAGATGGTTGGTATCTGTTTTAACGTACCTAAGTTCTACATGGGTCGTCGTCGTATGACTGGTGTAACATCCAAAATCCCAATTTAATTGTCCAAAACGAATTTTAGCTACCATGCGAGGTCGACAGAAGTCGTCCTATTAGGCCCAGTGCTAGAATGAGTCGACCATAGGCACTCTCTTACGAAGTCGATGTTTTCCCCATGGGGCCGAATCGAACTCCACCTTTTGAACAGAATCCGCTGAAATTGCATTGTCAGGAAGAAGCTGCAGAATGGACGCCAGTTATCGATAGTCGCAAAAAGTTGTTTATCAGAAAAAGCAGACAGAACTCCTCCGATTAGAATAGATCAAAGTCGTTGAAGAACCTGTAAAATTAGCAGGAGCCGCATTGCTAGCATAGGACGAAAGGGTCCACCGAAGACGTCGTATTAGGAAGGCTCAGTAAGCAGTTGTAAATAGGCCGAAACTGTTCATTGAGCGGAGTTGATCGAAGCCTTTCCATTGTTAAGAGTCTGCCGTAATTCGCTTTGTATTGCATTCTGTTGACAGAGGCGAGAGAAGTCGACCTGAATGGTAGAGACGTAGGAGATATTCTGCTCGGAAATGTAGCCAGAGCTGTTTTATCGGGAAACATCGAAAGTAATCGTTCCATTTAAAGGGGTAGATCGTTCGCTGTGAAATGTTGATAGGGAGATATACAGAAATTGCCTTATTAGCTGGCTATTGTTGCAAAGAACCAACAAAGTCGCCATGAAGAATACAGTCGAAGAAGTAACTGTGTGGGGAAAAGCGATCAAAATTGACACCTATCTGAGAAAAAGTAGAACGAAGTCGCTATTTGAGGAAGACCCGGTCGACATCACCCTGTTGAAAAGAATAGAAGGAAATCGTCTTTTTGAGGATGATATTGCCTTTGGCAAGAATCGACCGAAGTTGCATAGTTGGAAACAATCACCAGAAATCACCCTGAGGCGAAGTTTTTCGAGAAGCCACTTTGTAGCAGAAGCAACCAAAGCTATTTTATCGGGAGACATTGAAAGCAACTACTCCGCTAGGAAGGATAGACCGCTCTTTGCATAAGAGTTGGCTGAAATCAAATTGTTGAGAAGGGTGGACAGAAATCATCTGGTAGGAAAGAATTATTCGATGCTGCTCTGGCACATACAGTTAAAACAGAAAACTGCATAAATGCATACTGTTTGAGACAATCGATCACAACAGTCCGCCTGTTGACATTTTCTAAAATTAGGAAACTCAGTAACGGATCCATAATTTTGGTTTAAATTGAGATTTAACTAATGCTAACAATATTTTCGAAATGAACGAGACCGGTCAGGAGACAGGAGATTGAAAAAAAGAATTTTGGTGAAAAGTGGCAACCTTATAAAACATGTTTTAAATGCAAAAAAAGCTCGCCTCCGTTATGTAAATCAATATTTCCATTTGAAAGGTCTCAGCCAAAGATTCTACTCTGCTCTGATGGGACTCTGCTCCTTCATATATGACTGCAACATATTGGGTAGCAGAGTTTAAAACCAGGCCATACGAGCTGCCAAGACGAACACCATAGTGGTCGACAATCTGAGGTGTCCACGCAAGACACTGTTAAGAAAATCCACAAAATGGTATTGGATGGTTGTCGGCTGAAGGCGCGTGAACTAGCTGAAATGAAAGGCATTTCAAAAAGTGCTATACCGAAAATTTGAAGATGAGAAAACTGTGCGCAAGATGGGTGCCGCGTTTGCTTTCAGTAGAACAAAAAATCGCGACGTGAAGATGTTTCAGTAGAGTGTTTGGCGGTTTGGACATTCCACCACAATAAAGCCTAATTTTTGCATCGACTTATAACTATGATGAGGGGCAGTTAAAGCAGTGGACTTGAATAGGAGTATCGTGTCCAAAGAGGGCGAAGACGATTCCATCTGCAGAAAATGTTTTGGCGTCTGGTTTTTGGGAAGCGCATGGTGTTATTTTTACTAATTATCTTCAAAAAGGAAAAACGGAATCAACAGCGAATATTATGCCAATTTATTGCATCGTTTAGGTGATGAAATTATAGAAAAAGGGCGCATGTGGTGAAAAAAAAATGTATTGTTTCATTGAAACAATACTCCAATTCAAAAATCCACTATTTTAATGGCCAAAATTATTGAAATTAAATTCAAATTGCTTAATCACGCACCTTATTCGCCAGACTTAACTCTATTTTATATTTCCAAACTTGACAAAATGACTCGGTGGTAAAAGATTTGCCAACAATGAAGAAGTGGAGTCTGCAGTTGACGGCTATTTAAAGGAGTTTGACAATTCTTACTATAAACAGGGTATAGAAGCTACTGAATATTGCTGGAAAAAGTGTATCGAGCAAGAAGGGGATTATGTTAAAAAATATAGAAAAATGTTCCAACTATTTTCTGCCTTCTTTGTTAGGTCGACTAGTTTTGGGACCGCTCTTGTAATGTGTAATTAAATTGATTTCCGGCCTTGCTGTTAAAAACTAGGTTCCTGTCCATGTATCTAATTTAGAAACCAGTACATGCGTATTGAATATGTAACTATCTATCATAGGGCATTTATGGGATGTAACGAAAATTTTCATTTTCTTTCGAAATGTGGAGCAATCCAATACTTAAAGTGACAGGAAAACTTATATATACAGGCGTAACAAAATTGTTTTCCAACGCTATTCTTCACATATCCATCAAACACAAATATTAATACCACCTCTTAGTGCTCTATCCCACAGTTTAGTATGGAGCGATGTAACTAACGAGTATTATTTCCCAGTAATATGTGATTTTTTCTTTTTGTTTTTGCTTTTGTTTTAAAATTCCAAAGCATATTTTGAATAAATTATGTCCAGTCACAACACAGGTTTAAACATCCCACCGAACCACAGCTTATAAAGCATTTTCCGCAATATAAATCACATTTAATTGCCAGATGAATGAACGTTTGAAGTTTCCCTTTTTCGCTTTCCAAGCCATTGACTATGATGAATTTGTATGACTACACAAGTATGGCTATGTGGAAAATGGCAGAAAAAGTCTCAATTTCATTTTGCATAATAAATATACGGCCAAAAAAAGGGGTGACAACAAATAATTGTATTTGCTGGCTTTTCGTCAATTCCATAGAAATTCAAGCTTTTTCCATATTTGTGGCATCGACAAAGTCTCCATTCATTAGGTGAATTTAAAACGAGACATATTGAAATTAAAAAAAAAAAAAATAAAAAAAAATAAAAAATTGTACAAATATGAAAACGTTGAATAATGTGAAAGAAAAATCAGCCAACATATTTGCAGGTGGCCAAATGCGACTAATGGAGGGAGCTACATTATTGCGCTGGCAATTTGCAAACATGTGTGACTTTCAATGAAACATATAAAAATTTTTAGAATTTATACGTTTTTTATTCAGTAGATAATGATCTCCTGTTAATATCGAAAAATTATTTCGGATATAGTATAGCGGCTGCAGTTGTCAAGAACTTTAACAAGAACACTTTGTAGTTATTGGCCAAAAGTGGGAAATGACAGTGGTAGAATAAACCGTCTACAAAGTTTTCTATAGGATCTGTTTCACATTTCCGAATTGCTACTGTCCCGTTGGAAGGAGTTGAAGGAAATCGTTGAATTGGCAAGGATCAGCTAAAGTTGCAGTAGTGAAGGCAATCTTTCGGTTATAGCAACCATTGCTGCTTTGTCAGGAAGAATCGAAAGAGACCGCTTGGGTAAAAAGAGTAGAACTGAGCCGATCCTTGGGCAAGAGTAAAGCGAAATAAATCTTTTGGGAAATGTAGACGAAAATTGTCTCATTGGGAGGAATTGGCTCATTGGCAAGAATCGTCTGAAGTTACCCTTCTTGAGAATAGGCAAAAAGTGCTCTATTGGAAAGAGGCGATTGCAATCATCATGTTAAACTCTGGTGGGATGGGTTGATAGAAGAGGGCAACTAAACGCGCACAGAATAATCAATCAAAATAGCTCTGTTTTTGTTTTTGAAAATTAGGAAACTTCTTCTACATTAAGAAAGCTGTTTGGACTTGATGCTTTTTTGATACTGAAGATAATTTAAATTCACCCATGCTCTGTGGCTGCCGTAGAGGAAGGAGAAAAAAATAAAAAGAGCAAGGGAGAGGGTGATCAGGTAAAATGGAATGGAGATAGAATCTGGATAAATTGAACAAGAAGGAAAATTACCAAGGAATTACGGCTGGAGAGTGCCATTCAAGAACATCGAAGGAACAAAACATGATGTTCAGCGATCTCAATCTCATCACACACCCTGAGGCATGACAGAAGCCCGTTGAGAACCTATTCCACCTTGAGACCATGTATATTACAGCTAACTGTAGTAAGAACCTTTCGACTAACTCCAACGAAACGAATAGTACGTCCTTCGATAGCAGCGCCCCCATACCGTCGTACATGACAATACGCCACCAGGAATCTATTCCACTTTCGGGTCAAGGAGCTAATATTACACGGAACAAAGATAGTCAACAGTATTAGCCATCCATTATCTCGTTCAAGTCGAGTTCTTAATGTTACAGAAACTAGTAAGAATCTCACAGAAATTCCAAAATACTTCTACAAAACGAAGAACATATTCAACGATTTCAATTACATCCATCCTCTTATACGCGGCAATGCTCAGCTGAGAACCCCATTTTCAGGGACCCCTATGACCGTCTCTCTGAATTGCTCCTACAATAAATACCCAAGATGTGGCAAAGACAGAGAGGAACGTAGTTCAGGGAACGTTATATGGGCATAGTAGATCTTCTTCTGGTTGGCCTAATTGCTATTTTTCTTTGGAAAAATAATAAGTCTCTGTACCCGAAATTATAAGGCTCTGACTTAAATAGGAGTTCCCTTCGCAATTTCATCAATTTCGATTGGTACCCTTCGGGTATAAATGAAATTGCTGCCAACTTCAATCCCACGTTCAATAACAAGATTCGGAAGAAAACCGTATCATTTCAGTCACTTCCACACTAGAGTCCCATTATCAAAAATTTTAAAGGACATCCTGTCTAGAAACGTAGCGAGAATAGCTAATAGAGAGCGTTTTTTGGTCTAAGTAACTCCCTACCATTCTAACCTTTTGAACTTTGCGAGAAATTTCAGCAGATACCCCTTGCCCATGGTTCTAATGCGATCCTAGTGTTTGGGTTACCAGCAGCCAACAGGTGGTGAATGAAAGTTGTGAAGACCCTGTTGAATATTCCATGACATCACCTCGGATTTCGAGGCTAAGATCGGAAGTAATGAACTGTTGCTGTGGAAAATCAATGTCAATCAGTTGGAGAGGATCGACAGAAGTTGCCCTGTTAGACGAAAATGGCCGAACTCGTTCTATTGAGAAGAGCTGACGGAGGGAACAGTCTATCAGTGCCATATAATAGCAAACAGTCGACATAAGACGTCTTTTTAGCAAAATTTCGACTGAAGTGGGCTTAGACGACAAAACCTGCTGGATAGAAGTCTTCCTGTCGGCCAGAGTTGACCGAAAGCACCCTGTTAAAAAGTCGTTAAACATGAAGTCTTTCTATTGGAAAATGTCGAACGAAACCTTTTTTTTGTAAAATCTCGACAGAATTGGGCTTATGGGACAAAACCTGTTAGAGAGAGTCGAACGAAACCATTACATTGAAAAGAGTCGATAGAAGTTTCCCTGACGGCCAAAATTGATCGAAGGCGCCCTGTTACAAAGTCGTTAAAGTTGAAGTCTTTCTGTTGGAAAATGTCGATCGAAAACGTCTTTTTGTGAATATCCAATTTAATTAGCTTGTTGGACAGAGCCTGTTGCTGGAAGTCAACTTAAGACGTAACTCTCGGAAAGACTTGACGTAAGGCGCCCTATTGCAAATAGTTGGCTATAGTCCTCCAATTACAAAACGTACATTGGAATCTGATTTATTTGTTATTATTATTGATTTTTGTGAAGACCCGACAGAAGTTGAGTCAACCAAAACTATTCGGTAGAGAAGAACTGGCAGAGATCATTCTGTCGGGCAGAAGGCAACCTGTTGTAAAGGATTGGTTAATGTCAGAATATTGTAAAGAGACTTTTGAAATCGCCTTATTCAAAAGAATCGATGAAAGAAGTCTTGACAGAAGTCAGCGTATTGAGCGGAGTTTGCTCGGAAGAGACCATCCGACAGAGAAGAACTGGTAGAGATCTTCTGGTGGGCCAGACGTGGCCGAAATCATCCTGTTGAAAAAAATTGGCTAAAGTCGATTTATTATAAAGAATATTTTAAAATTGCCTTATTGGAAAGAGCTTATCTGAGCAGTCTTTTGGTAAAGACTAAACAGTAGTCGGCTTGTCGAGCAGAATCTGCTCGGAAGAGATGATCGAAATCATCCGGGAAAAACCGATTATGAAAAATAGACGAAGATAGTCCAATGCAGCCGCCCTATGGGAAAGACTTAACCGAGGCCGTTCCTTAGGGAAGAACTGTCGAGGACCGTCCACCGAAACTTGCTATAAGAGACGATATTATTCGCCCTACCACAAAGGATCGGCAGAAAACGAACCGAACGAACTTGAATGTTTACAAGAAATTGGCAAAGACACCAGAAATCGCGAAACTACTGATATCTAACGCTAAATAAATGCATCATTTTATACTTTTTAGTATACCAAGTAGATGGGAATTATAGTACATGTAATATAGCCATAATATGTAAAGAATCGAGTACTAATGAGTTAGGTTTGGGGAGAGTTAGATGTGGGAGATTTATCAGTGGTTTGTAGACATGGCTTGAGGATTATGAAAATAAAACAATGTGGTGGAAGAGTTTGGAAACCGAATACGGCGTAGAGCTAATAACTCTTTATTCTCCATAGCAATGCAATTTCTATTCGCTGTATGTAACTATTAATTTTTCTTGTATCATATTTATATATGTAACAATTATCCATGATAAACAGTTAATAATTCTAACCGCATGTAGCGCATTGTGCATTGGCTCAAGAAAAGAATGAATAAATCTTAAACATGGCTACTGAGTCATCGGGTATAAAACTCTTAAAAGTAACATCTACTCGTCGTATAAAACTTCTCATTTCTTTTGCTTTTTCATGCAAAATAATTAATTCCATAAAAGCGGTAGTGATGACGATGCAATTCGCTAGACTTATGGGTGGATGGATGGATGGATGGATGGATGGCTGGTTGGCTGGCCATTTGGATACAATACCACCATCAACGCCTACGCCACCACCAACGCCGGCTGATTCCATGATAATCACCACACGGGTGTTGAAATTGACATTGCGGAGACATCGATTTCAATACGCGCATTTAAATCATTTAGTCATAATTATAAATCGCTAATAAATGGAATCGTTCGCCATAAAAATTTCTTCCGTCTGGTTTTAACATTACAAATAGCCCGGCCATTTCGATGTGAACAAGTGGGAGGCAAAAAAATTTAAACGAAAATTGGCGACATTTCATTCGAATCTGAAACTAAAACGAATAACAAAACGAACATCTTTTTTTTTTTTGAAACGAAATTATTTCACTTTATAAAATCCAGAAATTAATACAAATTAAACGATATGAGCATCATTGTTACCGATAAAAGTAAGCAAATGTGGGTGGGTGAATTAATTAAAGCATCGTGAATCATAATTAATCATTATTATAGGAGTTTGGGAAACACCCATGTCGTAATAACTTGTATATTTTATTAATATTTCTATAGACAATCGGTGATTTTATTAGTTAATGAATGTATTTCCCTAATTCTAAATGTAGAGGTCAAAGACGAAAAGGGTAATTAAAAGCGGACGCAACTATCACTCCAAGTTCGAATTTACTTTCCAATGTCTTTCTTTTTTCGACTGCAAATGGTTGTGCAAGTCTAGAACATATTCTTGTCTACTTTTTAATTCTATCCATTTGAATTATTTTCACAGTGTAGGGATCACAATTGAGTACAAAAAAAATTTTTTCAAATAAATAAATTTAAATTGCGTTTAGTATTCATTAGTAAAAGTGCAATTTTAGAATTCAAAGCCATAACTATTATTATAGGGTTATTCAGTTTTCGTTTTCAAGTAAAGTGAAATAAAACGGACATAAAGCTATGAATTCTCTGGAACTTTTATTTCATTATAATGCTTGGATCTTGCCATTATGTACGAAATACAATGCCATTTAAATGACTGCTTCTGCATTAGCTGCAGCAGTGGATCCTCTTAAGGTAGTTTTCGAAAATACAGGGTGGCCCAAAATGACCGAAATGGTGTGAATTGCTTATAACTTTTTATTTAAGACATATTTTTTTAATTTTATTTTTTAAATACAGTAAATTTATGGGGAATATTTTTAGATTAGTTATTAAAAATGATATCCCGCAAGTGGTGGCCATTTTCTGCTTCGCACAAATGTACTCTTTCCAACACATTTTCCATGACCTTTCGCAAAATTTCCGGTGTTAAGTTGTTAATTTCGTCTCGAATATTGGATTTTAATTCGTCAATAGTCCTGGGCTTATTAACATAAACTTTCCCTTTTAAATAACCCCAAAGGAAAAAGTCTGGAGCGGTTAAATCCGGGGAACGCGGAGGCCAATTAAAATTGCTTGTACGCGAAATTATTCTTTCACCAAATATGTCGCGTAAAAGAGCCATTGTGGCCCTCGCAGTGTGCGCTGTGGCTCCATCCTGTTGGAACCATATTTGCGGATGGTTTTCCACGGCTGGCCTTACAAAATTTTCCAACATGGCCCGATATCGATCAGCTTTGATGGAAATGACAACACCTCGTTCGTTTTCAAAAAAATATGGGCCAATGATCCTTTCTGAAGAAACGCCGCACCAATCCTACAGTTTTGCTTGTTAACGAACCCATTTAATTGGAAATGGGCTTCGTCACTCATAACTAAGTTATGAATAAAATTAGGATTCTCTTGTGCTTTTTGCTGGAAATAAATTGCATAGTCAAGTCGTTGCTGGTAATCTGTCGGTTTCAATTCTTGGACAATTTGAATTTTGTATGGAAACATTCTTATGCTATGCAAAATTCGCTGCAGCGACCCTCTTGATATGCCAAGTTGTGTCGAACGTCTCCTGGTTGATGTTTGTGGATCCTTCTGAATACTCTCCTGTACCACTTGAATATTGTCATCCGTGTGCACCGTTCGTCGTCTGCCAGCACCAGGAAGGTTCCTTACTGCTCCTTGTTCTTGAAAATTTGCAACAAGACGGTTTATTGTTGACTGAGAGGGTGCAACGCGCACATTAAATTGACGGCGGTATGCACGCTGAGTCAACACAATGGACCGTTGATTTACAAAGTAAATTTCAACGATTTGGGCACGTTGTTCAGTTGTGTATTGCTCCATTTGAAATTCTCCAAGTCTTCTTTACAAAATACTAAAAAGAAAAAAAAAAAAATTATAATATAAAAGTTATAAGGAATGCACACCACTTCGTTCATTCTGGGCCACCCTGTATACGGCCCAATGACGCCTCCAGACTATAAAGCGCACCAAACAGTCATTTTATCCGGATGCAATGGCTTTTCCACAATTATTTCTGGGTTTTCCGTTGACGTAACTACCGAGTGAGAAATTAGCTTCATCGCTGAATAAAATTTTATTCGATTGAAAGCTTAGGTGTTTAAATCACCACTTCTGTAGTAAGTTTTAACTATGTTTACGAGTTCTTCGGTTGTTAAACGATCCATATTCGTAAATGGCAAGTCTAGACATACATAAAATAAATAACACTTCAGACGACGGCCTTGCCATATTATTATTATTATTATTATTTTTTTTTTTAAGATTGTTTATTTTCTGAGACCACTCAATTAATATGATTACAAAACAAAAGTAATAGAAATAAAACAAACATATAATAAAACAAATAAAATATTATCATTAGTAAAAGTGCAGTTTTGAAAATCAATGCTACTTTTTTTTGACCACTCGATCAATATGATATAATCTATGATATTTCTTATCGCGGAAAAAGTGATAGACTATCTCCCCTTGTCCATTATTGCATTTCCGGTAGTTACCATTGAAACTTAGCTTCATTTTGACCCCAATCCGTGCAAAATAACCTTTTCGATTATTGCTATGAAAGTTGTTATGACGGTCATATTCTACGCGAACAATAATTCATTTGCCCCCCAAAATGCTAAATTCCAGTTTGATAGCCGCCGTACGTACATGGAAACCAGAATGTTTGCACTTTAAAGAAGAAACCGGAGCATGCATAAATTGTACTTCATTTTAGAGCTGCTTTTGTTTTCTTTTTGAAACGGTGGTGTAGGTTCCTAATTGACGCTGATAGCTATATCAACTTCACACCCGATTTGTCAGCTTTTCTACTGCATGCTCAACCACATCCTGTATATGCAACAAATTCTCTTCACCGTAAGATTACGATGGAACATTATTTAGCGCGGTGTGGTAACAATATCTGCTTTTACATGACTTTAGTTAACGTTATCACCCAAGTCTTAACTAGTTCTACTAGTGTGAACTTGTCCACTTCGTTTACTCCCTTAACTATCCGATATTTTAACGACTATGCCTTTGGATGGTCGGTCTTATGCACTATGGTTAGTACACGCGACTATTGTTCGCATGTTCGTGAGTTCAATTCTCCATGCGGCCAACTATCACTACTTGAACCGCGGTCACCTCGATACCGGAATCGTCGTTGAACTTTAGGTCCTTTTAAGATCCATTCGTTTGCCTTGGGGTGCCTGTTCTGTTCATACAGCTCGTTAAATGAACTAAAATATCCAAATCTGGATGAATATTTTTGATACTTCCAATTTCCAGTCCCAAATTGATAGAAAATTAAGACACCTTCTCTGCCACACTGATATTACCTGAAGAGAAAACGTCAATCTATCTTATTGTGCCTGACAAATTTGCAAGGGGACCTGACACTCCTCCGATTTCTTCTCCTAGAGTCATTGTATCCTGGTTCATCAATATGGACATCAATCAGCCTTGTACTAGCGACCACAAGAGATGCTTTCCATGAGATTGTTTGGAAATCACATATCAGTTATAACAACAGCATGTTGTGGCCGACAATCTGTGCACATTCTTTATAGCAACCGTCTCCGACACTACTGTGCACATATATATTATAACTGAGGTGAATCGTGGCAATTTAAGGTGCCAAACTTAATCGATTACAAATTAAGATCGCTTCGATCTTATGTTCCGCCAGTTACAGACCTGCTGCATCCAATCATGTCCTCATACCATCATTGCCTGGTAACTGTTTGATAACATCTGGATAATGTGTTGCCAAACCGTACAGAAAGCAGATGGAACGGCATGGGATTCTTAATTTATACAAGTAGCCCAAATAATGAGTCCGATGACAGATTCTTGTAAAGTTCCGTGCTATTATCGCTTTCATCAATCTGCTGTTAGACGTAACTCGTGATCAAATCTACAATACATCTCGGAACCGTAGTTTTTATCAGTGTATTTCATAAATGCAACTAATACCCTGGATTAAGGGTATTCCCATATCCGCTAAGTGACCGGTATGGATGTGACCTTTAATCGCGTTCATCGTAGATCGTAACTTCCTAATTATCTACCAATTATTGGAGAGTGCATTCCTCATCCCCAGTGAAGACAGTTGAATGATTGGCTACAAATCCCATCTTAAGAGCCTTACTTAGGGAGAGTTAGTGCACCCAGTTCGTTTACTATACTCTCTTCTAAATTTATTTTGCCCCTTCACTGCAGCGCAGGGTGTCTATACAAAAGATATTGAAAGGTCCCAGTTTGCTTTTCATCCACAGTGTTTCTACTTTCTGGCAAAGTACCTAACGTTACAGTAATCTATGGAAACTCTTAGCCAGTTGTTTCTCATTCTAAAGAGGTAATAAATAGGGTTCAAGCACAGTCCAAGGAGCCATATCAGAACCTCTTCTTGTCGAATTCGTTTTCAGGAACGCCGCTAAGCTCCTGAAGCCTAACAGGGAGTCTGAACTTACGATATGCGCCATAAGTCCATTGCACATATTTTAGAATTTCCAACATATTTTACTTTCGTTTTTAGAGGGCTTTACACAGGCCAGCTGTTTATCATTTCAATCATGTGGTAAATAGGGGTCGAACATAGCCTAGGGAACCATATCAGAACCTCGTCTTGCCGTCTTCGATTTCATAGATGCCTCTATGCTCCTGAAGCCCAGCAAAGAGTCTAAACTTACGAGGCTTTAATTTACTGTGTGTTTCCGTGCTCGATTTCACTACCTTCCATCTACATCACTTGAACTTGATGGCTTCAATAGCAGTTTGGCTATAAATAGACATAATGAGACAGCTTCCAGTCACAAGTCTACACTCAAAAATGCCCTCTGGAATTTTCTGCATAACTAGTACTTCCACCTGGAGAGCTCAGTCGCCGTCTTATCACCTAAAGGAGAAACTCATTTGATCCTCCTTCCCAACAAGTGTAACTCCCAGTGATGTAAATGTTTCTGGGAGTTTACTGGCCCTCGTATTGAAAGACGTGCTACAACGTCTGATCCCAGCAATAGTACTTGGGCGTAAAATATGGACATGCGCCATAAGTCCATCCAACATATTTTACGTTCGTTTTTAGAATGCTTTACTTAGGTCAGTTGCTTATCATTCCAAAGATGTGGTAAATAGGCGTCGGACATAGTCCAGGGAACCATATTACAACCTCGTCCTGTCGTTCTCACTATGATGCCACTATGATCACGAGGCTTTAATTTCAATAGCAGTTCGGCTATAAATAGACATCAGCAGCCAGTCACAAGTCCACACTCAATAATGCCCCCTACATAAGTAGTACTTCCGCCTGAAGGACGCAACCCGCCGTCTTGTTACGTGAAGGAGAAACTAATTTGCTCCTCCTTGCCAACAAGTATAACTCCCAGTGGTGTGTTTCAGGGAGTTTACTGTCCCTCGTATTGAAAGACGCATTACAGCATCCGATTCCAGTAATAGTACTTGAGTGTATAATATGGATATGCGCCATAAGTCCATCCAACATTATTTAGCTGAATAATGCCCTCTGAAACCTTCGGCTTAACTAGTGCTTCCGCCGTATTTTCACCTGAAGTAGGGGATAATTTGCCCCTCCTTGCCAACAAGTGTGACTCCCAGTGATGTAAATGTTTATGGGAGTTTAAGATCTCTCGTATTGATGAAAGTATTACAACGTTCGAGTTAAGCACTTGAAGAGACTGTAATATGGATATGCGCTATGAGTCCATCCAACATATTTTAGAATTTCGTAAACGACCGGCTAGGAATATCATTACGTCGGCTTTAAAGAGACCTTTCTTTTTCTGAAATGCAATTGTCCAGATCGTCACTTTTGTTGAAGCATCGCGTACCAATTTGTGTTTTATAGGGTTTTTATTCATCGGAATCAAGTGCATCAGATCTGCTTTAAGATATCTGTTTCATTTCGCAATGATTGAGATTGATCTATATTATTCTCATATCCAACCTTTATCACTAAGTAGTTTTCTGCATAATGAGCTTTTCATTAATGTGGTTTGCTTCATCACCTATTGGGACTTTACTCTTGCAACGTCGACTGGATTTTGTGTCGTGATATGTGTGAATCAAAAACATATAAAATACCTGATGATTGTAGCACCTCCAAATTAGCCACCAACATTAACACTTATCTAATATTGCTAGCCCGAGAATAATCTGTATTGCCTATCTTTATGTCCTCTCTGTCTGTAATTTCGTTGAAATATTTTATCTCTATAGGTTTCTCTGCCCCGGAGAAAGATGGCACCACGAAGCTGACTATTATTCCTAGAAAGTTTCCTTGGCACGTATTAGATGATAAGTTTTCTGTACTCGTCATATCACCAACCGAAATTGCTACCTTTCGAAACTTGCTTATCTTTCGCAGAATTTCTACCTATAGTTATTATGCCTGGTCTGTCGCAGCCAATGTAATTGCCTCTAGTCTAGGTTTCTTTCGCATCACTCCCTGCTTTGCCGCCTATGTTGGTTTTTGGGTACATGGAGTTTCTGTTATACTGATCTGCTTGCGCTCGGTTTCCTGATTTCAGTTGAGATGGTATGTGACCGCTTGTAATAGTCCATTTTGATTCTTCATGGTTTACTTCCACTGCGTGTAGCTGGTTGACTCCTCTTTTACCTACGACAACGTCTCCCCAATCAAAAAATTATCTATTCCCAAAACAATTCCCATGCATCCCTTGAATGAAGACTCACTCGGAATTGTCATTAAGCTGTAGGTCGATTTCTCGACTACTCGAAGTGCTCGTCAGACTCATCGAAATGACCACCGCTCAAATAATGATAGGCGGCTGTAGGCGATATTGAACCAGCAATCTATCGAACGATAGTCACGTGTACTGCGATGTGTACCATCGCACCACAATAGTTCGCATCTACTCCATTCTAGCTGACAAAAAAAAGAACTGCTAAGTTTCCCTTCGTCGCGCAGGTTTCGCATCATTGCGCGTGCTCAATGTAGGAGTCAATATGTTTGCATGACTCATACCGTACTGCATTCGTCTATTGCAATACAGGAGTGACATTGAGGATTCTAGGTGTTTCTCAGGAACTCAAAATGGAACACAATTTTTGAGACATCGAAATGTCGAAGACAATTGTGCGTTCTACAAAAAGTTTGTGTCAGTTTCCATGGATTTCAATAAATGTATTGAGCACCAGGATTCAATTATTTCAGGGGAAAAGACCATGAACTGCCATACTAACTGTTTTTATGTCTTCCATATATAGTCTGGCTTCAACCTGATCTGTTTTATTTTAATAAATATAATATAATATAATAATAAATATAGACATCTGATAATCAATAATATTAGAGAATCAAACGCTATAACAACCCGAAATTTAAATTTCATTCTATCAAATGCCAAAAAATTCAGAAGTTTAGGCATGATTTCACAATTTATTATCCGCAATGCATTACATAATAATAGTTAACTTCTAAATAATTTAATTCTAATTTTTCCTTCATTTTAAATCTTAATATCTTTTCAGTGCAACGAGGAATTCTAAACATGTAAGTATTTGAAAACCTTAAGTAAACCCACAAAAGTTTGAACAAGGAAAATCCCAAATCAACTTAATGTATTTAATA
>JAHXMU010000619.1:0-32402 GCA_019455685.1 Philornis downsi
TTTTTAATAGCAGCTGGATACAAAGGGTACATTAAGAAGAAATATACATTAAAACGTTTTATTTTGAGACTTTTACATTTTTTTGACATTTTCTGACATTTTTTTGAGAATTTGACAATATTTTATTGTATTTTATAACGTTTAACTTTATTCTGAATCAGATTCGTCGTCTTCAGTCACGCTTTCTTCTGGAGCTTCACCTTCTGGAATAACATCACTGCGTGCCTTTGTCAAATCTTGGTACCAAGTTAAGAATGCTTCAGGGATATACACTTCCAACTCGTTCATATTTTTTAGCCACTTTTCTTACTCATTGAATACTAGATATGATTTTTTTCGTATAGCTATTGACATCTAGCAGCAATAATACGAATCGGAGATGTACAATTTTCATACCTAACGATGCGTTAAGTAACACGGAATAGTAAACTTCATAAAACTCATTTTAGCCCAAAATCATATCCACTTTTCATTCTCGTGTCTTCAATTATTATCATTCGAAAATATTTTCATACTGATTTTATAATTTCATTTATTTCTTGGGCTTGTAGTAAATATAAATATTGCTGATAGACTCTAAACAGTTTCCCTTGCATCTCATGAAGGAAATATGATAGAGCTTTTCACATTCTGTGAGCTTACACGCATTCTATTTTTAGACTCACTCGAACGTCAGAGTTTAAGAAGTATTTACAAGACTTGTCGATTACTCGACAACTTCCAAGTGTTCGCCAGACACATCGACATAATTGCCGCTCAAATAATGCTAGGTGGCTGTACCTTCGCTGCGAACCTGCAATCATGCGAACGATTGTCGCGTGTACCCAATCATCGCGCCACGATCGGTCAACTGGTGTTAGTGTGATTAATTTGAATACTGAGATTTTGTTGTTTTGCCAAAGACAAAGAAAATCTCACTGAGAGACGTATTGTGAATGGCATCGATAAGATTTTTATTTACAATTCAGTTCGATGTCAGTTCAGTTGTTAATTTGTATTGTTTTGGTCAATGATAAATTCGTCAGTTGCTTTTGCGACTGTCTTTAGAAGCTATATTTATGTGCCATTTAAGAAATCGGTTTATATTTTCCGGAATTAATGGTATTGTTAGTATTTCTGAGGTTAGTGTAGGAAAATATGATACGGTTTTATCTCCACTACAATAAGCAATTCTTTAATTTATAGCTACAACATTGTTGTAATATTTACACTACTGATGACATCACTGTCAAAGTCTGGCTTATTATATTACATTTGCAATTGAAAACCTAATTTTTTTTTTTTTTTTTTGATCTTTCAACTTCATTTTGAACCAACTGAACTGCATTTATATTCCGCAATTCAACTTCTTTAGTTTGTGGAAGTCATGTTGATTTCCCATTTGTGATGTGGTTGGGCACCACAACATTGTATGGCTTGGCGGTTTGAACAATGGCTGTAGAAGTAATTACAGGCAATTTATTAATTCAACACAACTATCGTTAGACATTCGAATAGTTTGCGTTTATTTTTCTCGTTCACCCGTTCGCCCGTTCGTTTGCTTCTAACAAATAATTTAACAAATGTAAATTAGTCTGATCGATTGGTCCAATAAACGAACAAACAGTCAATAGACCGTTCTTTCACTTCGTATTCACACAGTGATTGTTGTTGGTAATGGCAACAAATGTGATCTCAACAGCTCGGCACCCTAGCGGTGGCTAAGAATACTATAAAAACCCCAAGTACTAAATTGGCTTTATAAAGAATCGGTATCATTTTCATAGGATGACTTACTTACACTCATACTATCAGAGAAAAAAACAATTTATCCACTAAGCATGTCTGTGTATGTGTGTGCGTATGTAATATGCTATGAATGTGTGTACTCGTATGAGTATATTAAAAGGAGTATAAACCTCAAGAATATGAAAATGAATAATTCATAAACGCGCATTTTGTACTTGCTTTGGTTTGGCTTGTCACCGTACTCTGGGTTACGAGTATGCAGTTGCTATTGCTGATATTTTTCTTGCAATAATTATAGTAATGTTCTCATGATCAACGAAACACTACAATCCGACATAACTACATGTCACGCATACATTCTCAGATATCAATAACTACGTTTTGTTTTTTGTTTTGGTGAAAACTAAAACACGACTCCATTGCTTACTATTATTGTCTTGTAGTTTTAAGCTACATGAATAGATCGATCGATCAGCTCTCTTCGGTCCGTTCCATTCTGATCCGATTCGATCGATCTTGTTTTCTTATAAACAATGATCTATCTTTAAAATGATCAATTGTTATGGTTTAGTTAAAGTTGCAGATTGCTGATGTGACTGTTGCTACTGATGTTGTTGTTGTCGCTGTTGTTGTTGTTGTTGTTGTTGTTGTAACTCCTTCTGCAGCAATGATGATGATTGGCAGTAGTGAACTTGTTAAGATATTTTAATTGAGACATCAACAAAAATTACAAATACGATTTGTTGGCGCTATTGGGCTCAAAGGCGTAGCTTATGAATGTTAAAGGGGAGAGATGAATAGAAAAAAATGTAAAACATTTTATTATTAATTCATTCCATTCAAACATAGTTTTCTTAATGGATTTCAGAAAGTTGTAAGACTCTGATGGAATTAATGAATATAAATAATATGCGGCATGAAAATATTGAATTGAAATCTCTACATTCTTTAACATTGAAAAGGAACCGACCCGGAAATAACATTTATTTTGCTTACAATTTATGAATAAATATTCTATACTAAAAAATTAAACAAAAGTAAATCTATAGAAAGGGCAAAATATAATAAATGTGAATATGAATTACATTCGAAACAAAAGAATCCAATTATTAAATATGAATTACATTCTAAGCAAAAGAATCCAATTATTAAATATGAATTACATTCGAAGCAAACGAATCTAATTATTAAAGAATATTTCTGTGAAAAACAAATATTGGAGGTGTGTCTAAGACTCTCATTTGAAGGTAACAGAAAAGAACTTAAACTATTGAGAGTTCTCAACTGTTCAGAACTTGCTACCACAACGAATTGCCATTTAGTGGTTTCACAACCGTCGATCTGGCAAGGCTGTCAGCTGTTACATACCTGTCATCTGAAGTGTTATTTATTTAGTGAAAGATTTTCCATTCACGAAAATGGATCGTTTAATAACCGAAGAAAGTTAAAAATTATTGACTATAAAAGTGGTGATTCAAACGTGGGCGCTTTTCGTACATTATGGGGTGATTAAGGTCGTCATAATTGACCTATTGCACAAGGAATTGCCCAGATTATAAAGAAATTTGAAGAGACTGGAAGCGTCCCACATGTGGTTAGGCCTGTGCATCATACGCACTGCCGTAAATATCGCTTCTCTTAGTGAGAATATGGCGGATAATCGGAATTTCAATTCAGAGCGCTAGGGCCATATAATAACCGACTTTTTTGGCCTGCAATTGAAGATTATGAACTGGACGATACGTGGTTTCAACAAGCCACACAACACGATCAATTTAGGCTTTATTGAATGAAAAGTTTTCAGAAAGCGTAATTTCACGTAATGTCACCGTGATCATACGATTTGATGCCGTTAGATTTTTATTTTTGTGGGCCTACAGCATAGACCGTGTTCACGCGAATAATCCTCAAACTTTGAAATGCACGAACAAGTTGTCGAAAACTACCTCAAAAGGATCCACTGCTGCAACCAATCCGCAGGCGGTTATTTAAATGACATTGCATTTCGTACATAATGGCAAAGTCCAAACGTTATAATGAAATAAAAATTTTATCGAAATCATTTTATTTTATTTAATATAAAGGGTGTTCCAACAAGAACGCACGATTTAAATTTGGCGCCATTTGAAGTGTCATTGTTTGACATTTGAACAATTGTTATTTTTTGCTAGTAGAAGGTACGACGTTAGTACAAATGGAGTGCTACACGAATGTATAACGCATTCTCATTGTGAAATTGTTTTACCAAAATGGTGAAAGTTTTGCGGTGAATTGCGATCAATTTGGGGTCACAGTAATGCTCCAAAAGAGTCAACTGTAAAGAGATTAATGGATAAATTTTCCAAAACTGGTCTGTTAGTGATGTAAAGACACCCTTTATTTAACTTTACAATTTACTTTATTTAACTTTATTTGAAAAAGGAAAATGGATAACCCGGCATTTATATTCGGCAAATCAACAGTATTCAGCAAATGTGCAACGTTCGGTGGTCGGAGTATTACCAATTAACAACATTTCGTTAAATTCACTTTATTTTTTTTATCTAAAAACGTAAACACATTTCAAATCGAAAGCAAAATTTGTTATTATTCGATGTAGCCAAATTTACGGCGCACGAAAGCATCAAGTCTGGTCGGGAAGGCTACAATTGCTGCACGAATATGGATGACCTGGCGATATTTTGTCCCACCCTCGGAATATGACTATTTTTAAGGTGTTAACCGTCTCATATTTTTTACTTTACTTAACTTTGGCCTCCAGCATGGATCATTCGGAAAAATCGATTCGATTTAATTCTTGAAATGTTTGCCATTTGTAAGGCTTCAGTCGTAGTTAATTTTTTCATCTTTCGAACCATTTCTTTGGACGTTGTTTATTTTTGGAGGTTCATTTACATTGGTAATATTTTGAGCGCCTACCAGTATTACCCTGTACAGTCGGGATGATAATCAAAGGACCCGACAGCCCTCAATGGATATGCATCAACAATAGACTTCTAGATGAATACGTAATGTTGCTATTACTAGAGGCGGTCCCAAAACTAGCCGACCTAGCAAAGAAGACACAAAAAACTTTTTCTTGATTTTTCAGCATAATCTTTTTTTCGATACACTATTTCCAGCAATATTCAATAGTTTCTATAACATGCTCATAGTAAGAACTGTCAACCTCCCTAAAATAGTCATCAATCGCAGATTCCACCTTATCATTATTGGCAAATCTTATACCACCGAGTCATTTTTGCAAGTTTGGAAATAGAAAATGGTCCGAGGAACTAAATCTGGCGAATAAGCTGCGTGTTGAAGCAATTTGAACTTTAATTGATTAGTTTTGGCCATCGCATTAGTGGATGTGCTAGCTGGAGTATTGTCTTCATGAAACAACGCTTTCTTTTTCGCCAAATGCAATTTTTTTCCATAAATTCTTCACCAAAACGCTACAATAAATTAGCACAATATTTGCCGTTGATAGATTTTTCCTTCTGAAGATAATCAATAAACATAATCCCGTACACATTCCAAAAAAACAGACGACATGGTCTTGCCTGCGGATTGTATCGTCTTCGCCTTCTTTGGACGCGATTCACGTATTCCAGTCCACTGCTTTGACTGTTCTTTCGGTTTTACTACTACTACTACTACTCTACTGAAACATCTTCACAATGCTGTTTTTGCTCTATTGAAAGCAAGCGTGGCACCCATCTTGCGCACAGCTTTCTCATCTTCAAATCTTCGCCCAATATGCGATGTATAGCACTTTTTGAAATGCCCATCACTTTAGCTAGCTCATGCAACTTTAGTCGACGATCGTCCAATACCATTTTGTGGATTTTCTTAACCGTGTCTGGCGTGGATATCTCATTTGGTGAACTACTACTTTGTTGGTCTTGGCTGCTCGTACGGGGTAGTTTAAACTCTGATACCGAATATTTTACAGTCGTGAAGGAAAGAGTAGACTCCCGCAGAGTAGAATCCATCTCGGCTTTAATATTGGTTGAGCTGAGACTTTTCCTATTGGAAATATTGAATTACATAACGGTGATAAATTTTTCCAACATTACACATTCACTGAGATCGTTTACTTTTGATGGCACAAATAAAAATACTACAACAACTTGGCACCTTGAAACTTGAAACATATGTTTTATAAGGTTGCCACTTTTCACCAAAATAATTTTTTTCAAACTATTGGCACCATCTATACGTCAGGTCGACTAGCTTTGGGGCCGCAAGTGTAAAAAATACGAACATATTTTTTTTTAAACAACATTGACTAACTTAATTTCAGTTATGCTAGGAAACGCTTTTAATGCTTTTTAAAAATGCTACTGAATTTTTACTCATAATCAGGATTCAGGAAAAGTGAAACTCTATGTAAACCATAATGTGGCTTAAAGCCTGCCGATGCATACTTGTAAAATGTATTCAGTTAGAAACATGTGATGAAATGTTATTTAAGAATTCAAAACGTTAAAGATTCTGATACATTTAAAGTTAGGTTTTGCACCATTGATTTCAACTATATTTTCTATTAAATTCCGATTCAAATATCTACGTATTACAAATATGTTATATTATATAAAGCTTCGCTAATGTCATTATTTATTGCAAACGAAGACAATTAACTTATTTTTAATATATATTGGCTTTATTTTATTCCTTTTTAATGTGATTCTAGACCGCCCATCATTAATGTGTTAATAGAATTTTGACCCTAGATTAAAATTCCATGATAACAGGCGCTGTTCCCACAAATGAATAAGAATATAATTGCGAATTTGTCAGCGAAAATTATATTTTCGCAATTCCTTTTGTGTTAATTAATCAACAATGAAAGCTATTCAAAACGTCTGAGTATGTCCGTCCGTCCGCCTGAACGAGTTCAAATGAATTATCGCCACAATTTTCCACTCACACAATCGCATTCGTACTTGAGATACTGACACTTTGACAGCGTTTTTCACTAACAATGTTTCAGTTCAGTTCAGTTCAATTCAGTTCAGCTCAACGCAATTCAATTTCATTTAGATTTGAAAATGGAAAACCTCCAGAGAGATTAAAGTGACACCATCAGTGGCCGAACCGAGGAGGAGGTGCGCTAAACACCAACAAGTAGACGTTGTAATCATTGTGACTGTCATGAGCATTGCATGATTACATTCAATTCTATTAAAAAACAATTAAAATTTAATTAATTGAATAATCAAAATTAAATTATTTGCAAGCAAGCACGAGTTGTTCAATTTGTATTCTACTCCATTGTCATCCGGTTGTCTGTTGCGTTTATTGAAATGTTTGCTTCAAGAAATTTGTTATATTTACTTGTATTTGTTATATTTAGTAAAAATTTGTGGAATTTTTATAGTTAATATTAAGATATTAGTGGTTGTCATACCAAAACGCGTAAACGACTCGTATACCTCATACAATGTTAAACTAACCAGCTGTCAAATCTGTGAATGTGAAAAATCATTTATAAATTTGTTGTTTTGTAAATTTACACAGAAATGTTGTCATTTGATATAATAATATTTGTTAATAATTTGAATTTTGTTTTGATTTACATCACAATTAAATGAAAAAATGTCAAAATTGTGACTTTTATAATTTGATATTGTAATCATGTAGATTAAACGTCAATAATGGTAGTTTTTGAAGTTTGACTTGTAAATTTATTCTTGTATACACCGTAAAAGTAAGCAATTAAGCAAATTGTCATATTTGAAGTTTTGAGGTTAAACAAAAGCTTAGCATATTTTTCAGACACGAACTTTGATACTCTAAACGGCAATTGGAGTTTTATTACGTGTTGAGGATTAAATCGAATAATTTATTAGAAAGAATTTAAAGCACTTCGGGCTTCTAGGCATCAGATAGGATTCGAAATACCGAGACCTTTCTATCTTGGCCTCCTTTTCTGATCCACTCTTCGAATTCATTGTCAACGACTTTTCAAGCTTTAGCATTTCTTGCACAATTACTCGATTTTAAAGTATCAAATGTTTGCAAACATTAATTTTATTACCCAGTCGACATTATTTATTTTTATTTACTTATTATTTATTATCATAGCTTGGTGTGACGAAGTGGAGGCGAAGCGCTTGGAATTATTTTCTACGGGCGGCGTATAATAGATAAGGCTATCTATTCCAGTCGCCACATAAGAAGAAGAAGAAGTCGACATAATTTGTTTCATTTGCATTGCCGCAATTAATATTTTACACTTCCTTTACATGTCGAAACGAACAAATTGTTTTTCACATCGTTTACAAACAGTTTGTCACTGTATCTCAAAGCATGAGAAGGCTGCAGTAACGCAGGTTCGCAGTTTCCAACCGATAATGTGCACTCTATCAGCTTCCACCCGTGACATGTTAAAAATGGTGTTATCAGTCATCCCCAAATAATAAGTTGAACAGATTTTGTGGTTTCAAAACCGCCAATCTGGCACGGCTGTCAGCTGCCAAATACCTGTCATCGGAAGTGCTATTTATTTAGGGAAATACGAATATGCTATGGAATATGAATATGAACCGAAGAACGTGTAAAAATAGTCAAAACTTACTACAAACAATAAAGTGGTGATTTAAACATGGGCACTTTTCATGCATTACGGGGTGATTATGGTCGTCATAATCGACCTACTGCACAAGAAATTGCCAAGACTCTAAAGAAGTTTAGAGAGACTGGAAGCGTTACACTTGTGAGGGGGCCTGAGCGTCTTCGCAATGTATGCACTGCCGAAAATATCACTTCTGTTAGTGAAACTATGACAGATAATCCAAATTTCAATTCAGAGCGGATTGATAGCCGATTTGTTCGGCCTGCATGTGCCACAAGCCACACAACGCGACCGATTTTGTCTTTATTGCTTGAGAAGTTTCCAGAAAGCGTAATTTCACGTTTTGGCGACGTCAATCGGCCACCAAGATCATGCGACTGGACGCCGTTAAAATTTTTTTTGTGGAGCTACTGTGCTTGCGGCTATAATCCCCAAACTTTGGATCATTTGAAACTTTTCACCAAAGTAAACTTTTTTCAAACCACTGGCGCTATCAACATGTCAGGTCGGCTAGTTTTGGGACCATCCTCGAATCCCAAAATTAGAATGCTTTTGTTATTCTTTGGTAGCAGATTACAGGCAAATAACTTTCCATTAAATCAGAAATAAATTGCTTTTGAGACCGCGATTGTGCAGCTCTCGTAAAATCTGAAAACCTGGAAAAGGAAACTCGTAGCGCTATGGTAAACAAATTTTTGAATTGCATCCCTTGAATGAAATATTGGAAGGCTTCTCACATTCAGTGAGCTTACAGTTTAACGGAGACTTTGAATATTACAGTTTGAGAAGAAGGATTTACCAGTCTTATCGCTTACTCGACTACTCGAAGTGTTCATCAAACACATCGAGATGTTTCCCGCTTAAATAACGATAGGTATTTGTATGCGGGATTGAACCCGGGATCATGCAAACGACAGTCGCGTGTACTAACCACTGCGCCACGGTCGATCTCTGGCGCTCTGATAAATTTTATTTAAATTTCGGGTTTTAGCACACATTAGTTCCAATTTTTCCGCATGATACAACGAAAAATCTTCTACTTTCTCTACAGCGTTGTATTTACTGTCCAATACAAAATTTTTACTTGAGAAACAACATTAACATCTCTCTGACCAATGATATCCATGTCACACACACAAACTCGTACGTGCAAGCGAGTAGGTAACTTTTGTGACATTTTCACCATAAGGGAATTTCGAATTTCATGCCACACTTCTCATCACGATTATAGATTACTCAGGGGATTTACAAATCTCCTGAATAATTTCTCATCTGCCGCATCGTACACCTGTTCAAAAACTTTTCTCCATAGTCGTTTAATCATTGCTTAAGGCAAAATAAGCCATAATTGCCCGGAAATCTTTCAGTAGCGTCCAATTAATATAAAATAATTGATAATTGTTATCAACACGCTGTAGAGTTTAGCATGGACCTTCATATATATATTCACTGCTTATTTATAATAATTAATAATTTTTTAATATGAAAAAAATTATTGAGACTTTTTGCTCGCTACAACACTTGAGTGATTTGTTGTAGATGTACTTAGCCTTCATGGAATGACACTTTGATGGCCTCTGGTTATCGCTGAATTAAAACTCAATTAATTAAATTACAAACAATTGAACAATAACAATAATCAGCAGAAAAAAAGAATGAAACACATGCGAATATACAATCATTCGTTTTATGTACAATCAGGAATATTTTAAAAGCACAAAACGACGACACCAACGTAACGAAAATAGTTTATTTAAATTTTGCAAATGAAATTAACGAAGTACTCGTATTTTAAGAACTGTTGACGTATTCTACTGATTAATTAATCAACAGTTTTGATTAGCTTTTGCTGCGATTTTATTGCAAAAACGTCAAGGGGGATATAACAGAGATATTATCTAATTTAAACTAAATGCAATTAATTCAGTAAAATATCAGGTTAATTGAACAATCTTATGGGAAATCTTATTGTAAATCTTATTTAGAATGTGAGGGGTTACAGCTGTTTAACAGTTTTATAACGGCTAACATGATGAAAACAAACAAAAGTTAACAATTTGTTGTTTTCATTGTCGTAACAGATTTATCGTAAATGAACTGAAGACTACAAACGTAGACAATCTGCATCCCATTGAACGGGATGGGGGATACCAGACATGAGTCGATTATAGACTAGTAGAAGTCTGATCTCAAGGAGTTGATGCTCTTTATGTGTCAAATTGCAATAGGAGTTACATGTCATTTGTACTTTTTAGACATATGGCCAATATGCTGCAAAGTCAAAAAATAAAATGAATTGCGATGTTCGCACTTTTACACTTTCACCCGTAGGATTGGTACTTCCATATATCATTTGATAACACTCAGAAGGAAGCATTTAAAGTGCCAAATATCTTTTCAACAATGTATTTCATGACTTCCCAGCACAAAAAGAAAAGAAATTAAAAGCACTCCAAAAGAGAGAGAGCGTTAGTGACAAGGTGGCAATATGTGCCGATTCTATATTTCCAGGAAAAGTGCTGCCAGACCGCTTCCAATAATGTAATTGTATACCTCTTCAAAATAGCAATAACAAAGCTCTTTTGGAAAAATAATGGAAAAAATTAAATATCATCTTTATCTTTCTTTCCCTTAGAAAGTTTTTAGTAATATTGAAAACTTGCGGCATACATTTTTGCAATATAATGTTAATATGTTAGAAAACCACATATTGATACTCAATATATAGATATTCAATTTCTCTAAACTAATTATTCAGGGCGGCGCACGAATCGTGCTACAACACACAAAACGATTACCAGTGGGTACAATGGATAAAGACGTTGAAAGAGTTTTTTTTTACCCAGAATTTCACTGAAGACGCATCCGTTTCAACTGCATTTAGTTTCAGCAAGATGGAACAACTGCACACATAGGCAGACCGGTTTTGGCCGAGTTCAAACCAAAATTCCCAAACAAATTAAACTCCATTTTCCGTTGGCCTGCAAGATCAGTTGACCTGACTGTACCAGACTTTTTCTTATGGGTTATGTCAAGCAAGAGGTGTACAAAACGAAACCAAGATATTTGACTGAAATGAAACAGTCCATTAAAACAATAACTGAGGCGATGCCGCAATGAATAATTTTCTGATCAGGTATCGCATATGCGTTAATGAGGTCATTTACGGCATATCATATTCAAAACCAATTAATTTTATAAAATAACATTGAATTTTCTATACAATAAGAAAAAAATAAATGAAATATAATACATGGTTTAAAAAAAATTATTTGAATTTCTTATTGTATTGCAATTGGTGCGACACCCTGTATGTAATAAGAAGCAAATAATCATAGTATGAATATGAGTGAAGTTTCTTCATATCCATTAATACCATGGTATAAAAATATAAGGTAACGCAAATGAGAAACAAAAATATTTAGTTCTGCGCAGATGACGTCACTCGGCTTTGTGTGCTTTTGATTTAGAATATGTAGGTATATGAATGTTAGATTATAGAGACAAATTATGCTGATATACATTTTTCTGAAATAAATCTATATTATTTAAACAATATGCTTTGTGTAAAAGACACGAAGAAGCTTTTTATTCGTTTTATAATTTTGTTTATTTTTCGTCGTTTTTGGTAGGCCGTGTTTTTAATATTTTCATTTAATTTACGTATTGTAAAATACATACGGGACCTAAAGAATAATTTTTTAACAATTAATTCAAATGATTATCACTTTTCCACTTAAATTCACTGTTGTTTAACGTTCTGTCTAGCCGAGTGACGTCATTCCCTTCTTTGTTTACATTTCTCAAGAATAACGGACCTGCGCAATGCGTAATCTCTTTATATCATTCTTGCATTAATACAGGATTATCCATCCAGTGGTTTCAAAATTGCCGGTCTGACAAGGCCGTTAGCTGTTAAATACCTTTCATTTGAAGTGTTATTTATTTAGTGAAAGATTTGCCGATTACGAATATGAATGTGATCGTTTAACAGCCGAAGAACTCGTAAAATTAGTTAAAATTTACTACAAAAGTGGTGATTCACAGATGATTCATCAAGATTATGCGATTTGACGCCCTTTAGTTTTCTTTTTTTCTTGTGGGGGGCTACATCTAAGTCTGTGTGTATGCCGATAATCCCCAAACGTAGCGCCTAAAATGTGTGAAAACTAGTCGAAAACAACCTCAAAAGGATCCACTGCTGTAACTAATCCACAGGCTGTCATTGAAATGACATTGTATTTCATAATGGTATAAAAGTTTCATCGAAACCATAGATTTATGTGTGTTATATTTCACGTTTCTTTTGCTACCGAAAAAGGAGTAAATGAATTATCTCTTGTATAGACACACTCAACGAAGTTTACTGTTTAACTATGAATTCGAATGTAAACTTGTTATCGGCAACTGTCAAGTTAGCATAGTGCATGAAAACAAAACAGGTACTACAGGGATTGGAGTCTGCATTGGAATACACAACGGTATTAAACTTATCCTCTTACACATTCTTTTTTAATATTTGCTAATTAAATAGCTTCGGTTTGTTTTGTGCCAATAAAGTGACTGTAATGATTCATCAAAATTTATCGACGCGTTTTGTCGACTACCACAGTTCAATGTACAATAATCGGCACATGTATCGCAATTGTTTGTCTATAAAATGTTTAAATACAAAAGGAATGTTTCTAAAAAAACACGCATTGTGAGTTAGGGTTTACTTTTGTGGCCAGGTATGCAACAATTTCACCAATATGTACAATGTGATAAACAATTGCGATAAACAATTATAAGAAATTAATAAGCGGATAATCACCATTCGCCATGTTTAACTTGGTATAAAAATAAAAACGAACAAATTTGATTTTCTAAAAATTATCGTGAACCTGTTTTTAATTGTCGTTTTTAAAAATGCAAATGCTACCCACATTAAATGGATGATTTCGTTGTTTTTTGATGATGGGAAATAAAGTTAATAAAATATTAATGAAACAACAACACGATAATAATTATAGACGACATTAATTGAGCTTATTATTCGCTTCCAACCCGGTTACGCCTTCTCGACGCTCACACAAGTTATGTTGCCGTTGACGTTGTGGTTTCGTCTTCTCTCTCCAGGCCACGAATATATGAGTAAATTTATTCGAAGCCATCATTTTGATATCATACTGCTTTTGAAATGTAAAGTGTAATCTAGCGAAACGTAAAGAAAACTTAGTTCGTTACGGCTGTCAACGTATGGCGCCTATTTTTGAAAAGGGGTTTAGGGAGCCTGTACAGGTGTACTAGAAGTAAATCAGTGCACTGAGAGAAAAGTACTGAAAGTGTATATTGCAGACATATATCTGTGGTCACAACCCATAACAGCCTAAGTCTGTTTTTCAATATTTTCAGTACAGGAGTTTAAAGTTTTGAATGTTCACTGAAAATCAGAAGAAGGTGTTTTTTGGAAAACTTTGCTACAGATTCCAAGGAAACGGATTTCTTTACTTAGTTGTTAACAAAAAATAGTTGTTTATTCTCGCAGTCAAAAGATATTATCGAAAAAGACACTTAGGTTCTTATGAATTGCTGAACGAAAGAAAGTCAAAAAGTTCAAGTTGAGTTAGGCTATTATTCCAGATTAAATAAAAAACTTTAAGTGCGCCTAAATTGACATAAATTATTATTCTATGTCAAAATATTTCAGATTTGATCTCTCATGTTGAGTTAGGTTGTTATTCCAATATAAGAATTCATAAAGTTTAAACTTAAGTTGATTTAGGCAATGATGAAAAAATAATGTTTATATTTGTTGTAATCCTAAATTGATTTAGGCAGTTATGCCAAAACAGTCATTTAGAAAAATAACTTAAGCTATAAGGTTTTTTAGGATTAATTGTCTTCCTAGAAGAGATACAAACATGAAAAATTTAGAGCAAATAAATTTAGATACGCTGAATACGATGGTGCTAATAACTCAATTGTGTCCTAACTCGAGTTAGGCTGTTACGGGTTGTGACCACAGATATAAGAAAATAACCCCAAACCTAGTAAAGTTTCTCATATTTACTGAGCTTACACGCATTGCATTTTTAACTTCACTAATCGAGTACTTTTTATTTCATTTCATTTATTTGTCCATGGAACAAAGATTCCTTACAGGCTAGCAATGACAAAACAGTAATATTTTATATTATATATGTATGTTATTTATAAACAATTTAGAATAGAATTATTTAATCTTAGACATTTGTTAAGATATAATCGAAACAAATATTGAGATGAGTCAAACTCTATGAGTTGATTGGAGTCTTGATCCAAGGCATATTCATTAATTTCGTTATGAATACAAAATCCATGATTCAGAGTACCGTTTTTTGCATAAGCAGTAAAGTTCCGAGGTATATCAAAAATTGTATTTCATAATGGCTTTCATGATAAGGTTGCCTCTTACTCGACTAATTGAAATGCTCGTCTGCACACCGAGGTGACCACCACTCAAAGAAGGATAGAATGATAGTTGGGTTGAGACCATGATTACATTTATGCACGATATTTGCGCATCACAATAGTTGTGCTAGAGCCAGTAGCAAACATATGCTTTTCACTTCAAGTTGTTAATAAACATTGTGTCTGCCGAATTTAATTACACAATCACCTATATTTTTAGACTCACTCAGGGGGGTCTACATTTTCACGACGATTTCAAACGCTACAGTATAAGAAACACTTACCAGACTTATCGATTACTCGGCTACGCGATTTGTTCGTCATACACATTGAGGTGACTGCCGCTCAAACAATAATAGGCGGCTGCATGCGGGATTGAACCTGGTATTGTGCAAGCGATAGTCGCGTGTACTAATCATCGCTCTACGATCGTTCACAATTAGTATTTCCCTGTGAAAGGAAAATAATTATCTTAATTACTTTCCCTAAACAAGTAGACAGACGCTAAGTTGAACAGATGCACAGATTGACCCTCTCAATGTCATATACCGTCAATACTGACCATAAAATAGGCTATACCATCGGATCCAAAACAATCCTTTTTGGAAATATTACTGTGTAATGCAAATGCATTACATTGAACCATAATTAAGACTATGGCCTGTGGATGTGTGAACTGGAGCATTGTCTTGACGAAACAACTCTTTCTTTTTCGGTATTTTTCCAAAATTTCATCACACACAGCACAGGATAATGTTCGCCGTTGATGGTTTTTCCTTTCTGAAGATAATCAATAAAAATACTGTTCCTTTGTCTCAGGTGTGAGGTGTGATGGACCTATGTTTCATCCATGTTTATAAATCGAAGCAAAATTCGGCTTTATTGCGTTGAAACATTACCAAACACTCTACTGAAACATCTTTACGATGCTGTTTTTGCTCTATTGAAAGCAAACGCGGCACCCATCTTGCGTACAGCTTCCTCATCTTCAAACCTTTTTGAAATGCCTATCATTTCAACTAGCTCACGCGCATTCAGCCAACAATCATTATCCAACACCATTTCATGGATTTGCTTTACCGTGTCTGGCCTTAATTGGTCGACCATTACGGCGTTCATCTTGTAAGCTCGTACGGCCACGTTTAAACTTTGCCACCCAATATTTTACAGTCGTAAACGAAAGTGCAGATCCCCAGAGTAGAATCTAGCTCGTCTTTAAAATTGGCTGAACTGAGGACCTTTCAAATGGGAATATTGAATTACATAATGGTGACCAATTTTTTCCATGTTTACAAAATCACTGAGATCGTTTACTTTTGATGGCTCAAATCAAACTACTTAACAACGTAGCGTATTGAAACTTGAGAAAAATGTTTTGTAAGGTTGCCACTTTTCACCAAGATAATTGTTTTCAAATTATTGACACAATCTATATGTCAGGTCGTTTAAATTTGCTGAAATTTGTTTCAATTTGCTGAAGAATAACATGTCAGGAACTGAATAATGGAAGAATATTGTATTTTCGCTTATAATGACTATTATTAATTTTCCTCAAAGTTTCCTACGAAAGCAGTTTTTGTTATTGTTTTGGCCTATCTTCAGTGGACACAGCTTCTGCATTCGATGTCTATCGGTTCGGCAAACATCAACACAGGCGAGCCAAGTACTTGCCTACGCTGATGATATTGATTTGATTCGCCGAACATCGGCCACTGTTATCGACTCATTCTTTGCACTCGTGAAAGAAGTGAATTCAGTAGGTCTGAAGGTAAACGGAGAGAAAACAGCACTTCGAAATGGATCCAATCATCACTATTGGCCTATATAACACCGAGGTAATCATGAACTTCGTTTCGAGATAACGATCCGAGATAATATCGAACAATGACGTAACTGCTGAAATCAAGAGGATTGTACTGGCCAATAGATATTTGGTTGGCTTTCAAAAACTACTGCTATCAAAAAGCTAAACCATCGGCTTATACAGCCTATAGGTATATGGGCCAGTTCTTCTATAAAATCAACGTCTAGAACAGTCGTATCAACACACAGATGATGATTTTGCTTGTTGACGTAACCACCGAGTAAGGAATGAGGTTAATCGCTGAAGAAAATTTTGTTCGAAAAATCAGCATTGAAAGTATGTTGCTGTAGCATCCAATCAGCATAGCTACGGCCTTGTGAATGGTCAGCCGGCTTTAATTATTGCGTGAGTTGGACTCTATATGAACGGAGGTGCAAATCCAAATGAGCCGTAAAATAGGCCCAATATGAGCCGTAAAATAGGCCCAATTGTTTGGAGCTCCCTGAAGTCGATAAATTCAGATTAATTTCACCAATTCTTTGCACCCCGTAATGTAGAAAAAGTGCCCACGTTTGAACCACCACTTTGTAGTGTTTAAACTATTTTTTCGCGTTCTTCGATTATTAAAAGAACCGTATTCGTAAGTGGCAGTTAAGAACTTTGTTTTTCGGATCTATTCCAAAAGGATCTAAAAACCGCATTATTCATCATATAATAATATACGGCGTTATCCAGTTAGTAGTTTCAAAACCGCCGATCTGGCAAGACTGTCAGGTGTTAAATGCCTGCATCTGAAGTGTCATTTTACGAATATGGATCGTTTAACAACCGAAAAACGCTTAAAAATATTTTAAACCTCCTACAAAAGTGGCGATTCAAACGTAATTCAATCCATTGTGATATGAAGAGTTTCCAGAAAGCATAATTTCACATTTAGATGACGTCAATTGGCAAGTTAGATAATGCAATTTGTCGCCGATAGACTTTTTTGTGAGACTATGTCAAAGACTGCGTTTACGCGCATAATCCCTAAACGTACCGACCGAAATGTGTGAAAAAGTGGTCGGAAAATGGATAACCCGTTAAACATGATAGGATTAGCCTGAATAATACATCTGAACAATAGCTCTTTGGCTTAGAGGTGATCTTTTGTTTAGGAATGGTCATATAGCTTCATTATATGCTTGATCGATATTTTTACGGAAATTCAACTTTTTGTCTAAAGTTAACCCGAAGTATTTTAATATCATTAATGTAAATGATGTTGTTTTCCTAAACAATTGGACGTGTTGATGTTCGATTAAGTGATTTATTGATCATTTCTCCGTTATTTTTTTTAAATTTTCCATTTTTTTTTAAGTAATTATTATTTCATTTTAAGCTTAAAATAACAAATTAGTGAAATTTGTCAGTTTTTTAAATTTTCACGCCGCCTATTAGACCATATCTCTGCTGCTGCTTCGCACTTTTGCAAAGTCTGGACAGTTGAAAAAACAGTCGATTTTTAAAATGTCATTATCAATCAGCTGTTTTTATAACATTGTTATGTTCGCTACTGTGACCGACCGTGGCGCGATGGTCAATACACATGACAATCGTTTGCACGATCCCGAGTTCAATCCCGCCTACAGACACCCATCATTATTTGAGCGGCGGTCACCTCGATGTGTCTGAGGCACACTTCGAGTTCACGAGTAGTCGACAAGTCTGGGGAATGCTTTTCAAACAGCGGCGTTCGGAATTGTGGTTAAACTGTAGGTCCCGTTGAGTGAGCCTTAAGATTGAAAGCGTGCATGATCATTGAATGTGAGAAGCTCTCCCATATCTTATTCAAGGGGTGCAAGAGAATTTGTTTGTTTATGTGTGCTACAATTGATTGAATCGCTTTGTGAACGGATAACTAACTAATTAATTAATTTGATGAATTTGTCCAATTTCCATGTAAAACTCTTAAATATATTACCGTCACCAATTTCGTTCAGTGTCTACAAATTGGCATTTCAAATTGAATAACAGAACAAACCAGAAATGTCCAAAATTAATAACTACAAATTATCAGAAAATTTACCCATAACTAATGATTACTCGCCACAAGATGTAGCCTCCAAAAGCGAGCATGAGCGCGGATTACTGTCGCGTCTTTGCCAGTGAATGTTTTAAACATTTGATATGACTTTTTATGACATGTTGTTGCTGTTGTTGATGGGCTCTATTCGTACCTTTGTTTGTCGCTGTTCTTGCCGTTGTTGTGTGTCGAACACTAATTTTTGAAAATGTCAAATTGATTGTCTCGACAATTAATAAAGTATCCGATTTAATAATCAAAGTGAGTCGATTATTAATTAGATCAAATGCAGAAAGCAAACAAACCCCAGCACCGCAGGTGTCTAAACGGAGTGAAAAGGGCTCCAAAGATTTCTTCGCACCATGACAAAAATTTGTGGCCGCCTTTGCTCTGACTGATGGAAAATTATGAATGCCTCGCGTGGCGTTGATGCCAATAATCAACGCAGTGTTGTCTCCCTGTGAACAGAGCCAAGACAGCTCAACACAGTGTATGGAAATGTTTGGCCACTTTTCTTGTGACCCGTTAGGGGGGAAACAATTAAGCGTTATTTCCACTTAATGGCCAAAATGCCGCCTGTGTTGATTGTAAGCATTTATTACAACAACGTTTTTTCCCCCATGTCCCAGGCATGGTCATACAGATCGAAAGTTATGACTTTCCATTCATTTGTACGGTGCGTTTTTTGTAGTTTAACGACTTTTTGTGTTTGGCCATGTCCATCCACCATGTCGGACAACGGCGAGAGCAGCCACAACACCCCCAGTTATCATTATTATTGATATCGAAAGGCCATTAACTGTCCAATCAAATATGAATTTCTATGCAACGCCGCATGTGGCCAACGCCCCCAACTGTGAGGCGGCGCACTGTAATCCCACGGCCACAATGTCCGCCTCTACTAGACGACGTCCACTCGCACACAATCGCACGTTTGTGCTTTGGTCCGCTAAAAAGGGGCCAATATTATTCTGGCACTGCGCTTTCATGAATGAAGATATTCAAATAATAACAACGACAACAGCAACAGCAACTACAACGACGACAACGATACTACACAACGTTGAGCCGATAATGAAACGATCGCCGACCGTGTTAGCGCCGCATCGTTTCTCCCGGGATATGAACGAGAACATGTTCGAAATTAATATTAGTGGATGAGTGCGCAATATGGAGAAGTGGACGCGGCTACAGATATAATTTGATCATCGTAAAAATTGTGTGTTCACACCACCGCCAGTTGAGAGTGATAAAAATTGTTAAATTATTTGCAAAATATTGAGACATGTGTGTTGCACCTGCTTCAATTTCACATCGCATAGATAGATTCTTGAGTAGTAGCTGGCCGTAAAGGTTGCCAGCCGCATGAGAAGTGTGATGTGTTGTGGAAACGAAAATACAAATTGTCATTTGTCATTGCGATATATGTTTCCTATACAAATAAGCATTGCATAAGGAGATTAAGATTAAAATACAGTGGACATCGGATATGCGATACAACCAAAATGAGCAAAAAAAAAAAAATATTTGACTATTGCAAGAAAGGCCATCAAGAACTTGTAATTCAATAATTAATACGAATTTTATTCTTCCCTTCATTGAATATATTTTAGATGTCACGCTTTTAATTCATTTCTTCGTTGCGAATAAGAAGCAGTATGGAAAATTTTGAAAAAGAAAAAATTAGGGAATTCCAGGTTTTGAGAGCAACTCTCAAAAACCTAATTTCAGTTAACCAGATATTCTTTTATGAAATATTTTTTACCACATGTATTTATGAAGGAATTTTCTATATAACACTTCTTTGTTATAGCATCCGGATGCTATATTTAAATTCTATATTTCGCAGAAATTCTAATGATGATTCAATTAAAGTTTTGAATTTTTTCACTTAAATTGCCAATGACAATGATTTCGTTTCTCAGCGGATTTGAATACGTGTATGAAGTTAAAACTCAACTCTCATTTGGATTACGAATACAAGAAATAATAAACAAAATTTTGTCAAAGAAAAAATTAGGGAATTTCAGGTTTTGTGAGCAACTCTCAGAAACCTAATTTCAGTTAACAAAGTTCCTGATATTATTTTATGAAATATTTTTACCACACGTATTTATAAAGAAGTTCAACGTTGTAGCATCTTTACTAGATATCAGTATATTTCGTAGAAATTCTTATGGCGATTCGATCAGAGTTGTAATTTTCCACTTAAATTGCCAATGCCAATAATTTCGTTTCTCAGCGGATTTGAATATATGAAGTTAAAACTTAACTCCCATTTGGATTATGATAACAAGAAATAATATACAAAATTTTGCCAAAGAAGAAATTAGGGAATTTCAGGTTTTGAGAGCAACTGTCAAAAAAGTAATTTCAGTTAACCTGATATTATTTTATAAAATATTGTTACCACATGGATTTATGAAGGAATTTTCTTTATTACAACTCAACGCTACAGCTTCTGTGTGTCTGCGACTCAGAGTTGTAATTTTTTCACTTAAATTTCCAATGACAATAATTTCGTTTTAAAACAGGATTGAATATATGAAGTTAAAACTCAACTCCTAGTTGGATTACGAATAAAAAATAATATACAAAAATTTTCCAAGGGAAAAATTAGGGAATTTCAAATTTTGAGAACAACTCCCAAAAACCTAATTTCAGTTAAACAAGTTCTTGATATTCTTTTATGAAATATTTTTTTTTACCACATGTATTTATGAAGGAATTTTCTAAATTACACTTCAACGTTATAGCATCTGTATCGATTTCTAAACCCAATATTTCGTAGAAATTCTTATGGCGGTTCAATCAGAGTTGTAATTTTTGCTCTTAAATTCCCAGCGACAATAATTTCGTCTCAGCAAATTAGAATACATAAAGTTAAAACTCAACTCCTATTTGGATTTGAAATTCTTTGTATGGTAGAGGCGAATCATCGTCTTCATCTTCTTAGGTGGCGACTGGAATACCTAAGATATACTTATTTATTATACGTCGCCCGTAGAAAATAACTCCAAACGCTTCGATCTTCTGCGCTTCTCCTCCAATTAATCACATCAAGTTCCGATAGTATTTCAAAAACCTGGTCCTTCGAGTTTGTTGTGTCGGAGCATTTGGGTCCATCCGCACAACATGACCCAGCCAACGCAATCGCTGTATATTAGCGCGTTTAACCACGTCGATGTCGGCATATAGCTCATACAGCTCATTGTTCATGCGACGCCGATCCTCTTCGTTAACGACGATGGGTCCATATATTTTCCGGAGTATTTTCGTAACGAAAACTGCCGCCTGCGACATAACCCAGGAATCTGCGCCATATAACAAGACAGGTAGAACCAACGTCTGGTGCAGTCCGACTTTTGTTTGTTGAGAGAGGACTTTATCACTGAATCGCTTGTTAAGCTCATAGTAATATTTGTTAGCACGCAAGCAAAAAAAAAATGTCCAATGATTCCCAAAATCCACAGCACACAGTGACACGTTGAGGATGCATTTGCTTCTCGTGAATCACTCGAGGATTTTCCTCACCCCAAATGCGACAATTGTGCCTATTGACGAAGCCATCAAGATGGAAATGGGTCTCGTCACTGAAGATGATTTTATCGGCAAAATCAGCATTTTCATGTTGTTTCTCCAATACCCAATTAACGAACTCCCTTCGCTGTCCATGGTCAGCTGGCTTCAGTTTCTGAGTCAATTGAACTTGGTATGCATGAAGATACAAATCTTTCGTCAAAATTCGCTGCATAGTGGATTTGGAGACACCAATTTGCGGCTGCGACACTTTCGGTCGATCGACCTGGTCGAAGGCGCGTTTTTGTCTTTACATTACTAACAGACCCAGTTTTGGCAAATTTATCCATTAATCTCTTTATAGTTGACTCTTTTGGAGCATTATTGTGACCCCAAATTGATCGCAATTTGCGAACTGTAGCCGCAAAACTTTCACCATTTTGGTAAAACAATTTCACTGTAGCGTGTTCGATACACAAGCATTTTGTTCATACATAAATTGAGCTACGACATTTACTACTATTGGCTGGAAGATTTTTCAGTGCAACAAAGCTGTTGCGTTTGAATACGATTTCGATAATTTTGTTTACTGCGATGTAGAACGATACGCTTCCGTAGTTTAATAAATAACATAACAGACTGACGCCGGCCACAATATGAGCGCACTGTTATTAGCAGTGTGAAATTGGCAATACTTTGAGCGCTACCTCGTATTTACATCCCCGAAAATCCAGCTTTTATAAAAATTCTAATAAAACCCGGCTTTGTACTGCACATTTTGGATTAGAATATTAATTAACTATGATTTCTCAAACTTTCCTAGTAGAGCTCGATGCATTTTAGAAAAAAAAATATACACAAAAAAATTTTGGATGGCCTTAATTGTGGTCAAAGTTATTAAAATTATTCTTGTATTTACTACAAGATTATCATATAACAAATATATATGCAATAAAAAAAATATAAGATTGTATTTACAGAAAATGAATGAAGCTGCAAGTATCATGCCCGTCATAATCAGAATATTTATAGTTTAGAATGTTAACATTCGAAATATCAGAAACAAAAATTCCATGCCGTAGACATCGCTGAAATAATTGTCAACTAAATTACCATTTGCATAAACTGATAATAACTAATTTAACTCTCGAAATAATCGAGCAGTGATGTCTTTCGAGGACCTGCTCAAATTGATGTCGCAATATTTGTAAATTTTCAATGTCATTTCGTGACTCTTATTTTTACGAAAAATATAATTTCAACTTATTTAGAAAATGAACGACAATAAGCCATAGGAATTTAATCTTCGACTTACGGAATTTTTTAAATAACGCAACAATAATATTGTATTATTATCACGAATTAAAATAGAAGCTATTTTTGCTTATAACGCAATGTAAATCCCTGAAGTTCACTCTTCGAGTTTATTCATTTTTTTTTTTTGTTTATAAACAACAAACTGTCGAATAAAACCCAATTTTTGACACCGACTCTATGATAAAGCAAAACCGATAAAACGATTAACCCAATAAAAAGCGTCTCTCTATTCATTTAGTTTTTAATTGCAATTTGTTGTTTTTTTCTAACTTCTTTATCTCCTCTACACGAATTCCGCAACATGTTCATTTCACGCTTGTTCTTCAATTTGTACATTTGTCACCTACTCCGTTTACACGCACACACGCTTAGATTTCTTTGATTACTTCTGTAGTGATCGTCTTTTCTGCCTTGTTCTTCGATAACAATCGTGGAGCAATGGCTTCTCTGCCTCCAGTGCTAAATGATGGACAAGTCTTTGCAAAGTTTATAATACACGCACATTTTTCAACATTTCTGGCTATCAGACATACAGTTGAACTTCTATAACTCGAACTTCTATAAGTTAAAATCTTCTTTAAGTCGAAGCAAATCTAGTATCAAGAGCGCTCATGTGGTGAATTCCCTTTAGTTTTGCTTCCATAACTCGAACTTCCATAACTTGAATTTCTCCATAACTTAAATAAAAATGATGGCACAAGTTTCTGTATGTCGAATTTTTCTCGAAGAGGATGACATACCTTTAATGTTCTTAAGCAATCCTAATGAAGATCTCAACTTTGTGGAAGCGAACTATAAAGCCTGGCTAAGTTTGAATCATATAACTTCCAATGGGACTCTTCTCGATTACATTGAAGTTGATGATGATGCTGTTATATCAAGTTATCCTACAGATGACGATATAGTCCAACAGTGCTTTAACCATTTAATAACTCATACTGAAAGCTTATCAGATAGTGATGAGGAGGGTTCAGTGGAAGAAGTTATTAGAAAACCATCCAGAAAAACTGTGGAGGATTCCTTAAACAATTTATACTTGTATTTACAAACAAATGAAAATACAAACGATGAGCACTATAAAGCGCTAAATAAAATAGAGTTACTACATACTCACGACAAAAAAGAACCCATTCAGCAAAAAATAACAACATATCTATATAAATAAAAATCAAATGCCGTTCGTTGGTAAGGACATCAGTTGAGAACGGCTGGACCGAATTGAATAATTTTTTTTTTTTTAAATGTTCGTCGTAGTCCAACTTAGGTTTTTATGGAAAGAAAAATTTACCACGCCCACTTTTTTCGATTTATCTAAAATTGTGAAACGGCTACACCGATTTGGCTAATTCTTTTTTTAAATGTTTGTAGTAAATGTTTCCAGTGCTGCTACAAATATGGGTGGGATTGGACAAAGAGGCGTGGTACCTCCCATACAAACCACAAATTAAAAATCCATTATCTATGCTCCTGCGTACGGTATTTGAACAAAATTTGGTGCGTAGGTTTGATGTACATATCTTAAGTGCTGCTGCAAATATGGGCGGGATTGGACAATGGGGAGTGGTACCTCCTATACAAACCACAAATTAAAAAGCAATTATTTCTGCTCCTGTATCCAGAATTTTGTATTTCGGTTGAGTGAACATATTTTAAGTTCTTCTGCAAATATAGGCGTTTCTTATTATAATAGACCGATTGGCATGAAACATTTCCAATAAAAATAAAATTTGAAGGCAAAGCAACGTTTGCCGGGTCGGCTAGTTTTAAATAAATATATCTGTGTATGTATGTATGTCTAAAATAAAACTGATTGAATCTTAATGCAGGGCGTGTGTTTTCTTAAGACTAAAAATTAACAAATGTACAGTGTATGTATGCAATTCCATAACTCGAAATCTCCTCGAATTCTCCATAAGTCGGATTTTATTTTAGGATAATGGTGATTCGAGTTAAAGAAGTTCAACTGTAATTTCATGAACTATTTTCTCTAAGGGCACTGCTACACGTTCAATATATATTGTGATATTTGGATCGCGATCGATTTTAATGGATTGATGGATCACGAGCGTATGCTACATGTTCAATATTTATCGCATCAGTATTTACGTTTTTTTGTGCAGTGCAGATTGGTTATTAAAAAATGTCGCGAGAAAACCAAAAAAATCCTGTTTAGCTATTTTGCTTGCTTAATAATAATAACATTTTTTACTTTTTATTTGTTAACTTTTTTGCACTGCGTCTTTTATTTTATGTTTTATTTCACTTCTTATTAACGTATCGCGATCTAATATCATGAAAATGCTACACATTCAGTATTTATCACGCGATCCACGTGATTCTGCGATATGGATCGCGATTCATCAATACCGCATGCTACACGTTCAATAAATATCGCGATATTGGATCGCGTTCAATATATATTGAACGTGTAGCAGTGCCCTAACTTAGTCACTTTTAAACCAAACATATACAACTAATTGAAGAGTTACCACTTTCGTGTCCTAAAAAATTTCGAAATAAATAGCGGACTGAACGACTAAACTCGTCAGGGGTGGGATTTCCACGTTAAAGTAGATATTTTTGGGAAGCGATATGTGGGAGTTAGGCAATTTTTTTAAATGGTATATTTTATTCAGTGACAAAATTTGTCCAATATAATGAATGTATGGTGAAATTAATTTTATCATTTTGCTGGTTTGAATGACGAAATAAAATTTTGACGTTTGAAGACACAAATATTGATAGACATCGTACTGACAAGCATTGACTTTAATGTCTGGTTTATGCAAGATAGTTCTTCACTGCTTGCTTGCATGGCTTAGTGTTTATTTTGTATTTAAAGACGTTTTCTTGCAAAAAAAAAAAAATATATATATAAAACTGGAAGTACTCCAAAATAAAGAACATTTTCATCAGTTACAATGTGGCAACATGTATCGATTCAATATTTCCAACAGAAGTGTCTCCAGAATCCATCAGCAATGTATGTAATGTAATATACTACCTCAAAATAGTGTAATAATAATAACGTTATTTTTTAAAAAATAAGGGTTAAACTAATAAAATGGTTTGAACTAATAAAATATGTTTGTTTCTTGGGGAAGTTATTAATATCGGGTTATCTATTTAGTGGTTTGAAAACTGCTGGTCTGGCAAGTCTGTCATTTGTTAAATACCTGTCATCTGAAGTGTTATTTACTTAGTGAAAGGTTTGCATTTCTGAAGGTGGATCTTTTAACAACCGAAGAATGCGTAAAAATTGAAAACTGATTACAGATGCGGTCAGGCCTGTGCATCATCGCAATTTGTTAGTGAAAGTGTGCAGATAATCCGAATTTCAATTCACAGCGCTATGGTCGTGTGATAATCGACTTGTTTTGGCCTGCAATTGAAGTTTATGAACTGGACGATATATGGTTTCAACAAAATGGTACCACTAGCCACACAATACGGCCGATTTTGGCTTTACTGCATGTTTCCAGAAAGCCTAATTTCACGTTTTGGCGACGCTAATTGGTCAGATCATGCGATTTTACGCCGTTACATTTTTTTTATGGGGCTACGCTACGTGTTTACGTAGATAGCATTTGAAAACCAACATTCGTCAAGTTATCGCTGAGATACCGCCCGAAATGTGCGAAAAAGTGGACGAAAACTGGCTCAAAAGGAGTTACTGCTGCAACCAATTTAATTGACATTGTATTTCGTACATAATGGCAAGATCCAAGCATTATGTTGAAATAAAAGCTTCGTCGAAATCATGGTTTTATGCGTGTTTTATTTAAGTTTACTTTTGGGAACCAAAAAAGGGGATATCCCGGTAATACACAAATTTTGGGGTATGCATTTTCAACACCACATTATTAAACTAAAAAAACGAGATATTGACACCTAATATGGATTAACCAATTAGACATGAGTCGAAAAATTATTACTCTCAATTTACTTTTAAAACTTTAATTTCCTCTATATAATCCCACAAAAAGAACAGAGTAACCCGTTTTAGTAAAAAAGTAAATACGTGAAATTGTATGGGAAGTCTATTCGGTATACTATGATTTGTATTCGGTATGCTATGAAGGCTAGAAACTTTTGATATGTTGGTCAACATAAAGGAATGCTACTACTAGAGTTGGACATTTTAATTCGGTTCAGTGGATCTTTTTCTTAGGTGGCAACTGGAATAGACATACTTATCCATTATGCGCCGCCTGTAGAAAATAATTCCAGGCGCTTCGATCTTCTGCGCTCCTCCTCCAATTCGTTACACCAAGTTTCGATAGTATTTCAAAAGCCTGGTCCTTCCAACGGAGATTTGGTCGCCCTCTTCTGCGCCGTCCATCACGTTCGTTGTTGGTTCGATGAATCGCTCATTTTTAATAATTTTAGTTGTAATTAAATAACGCTTACGTATTATATCGTAAATATAAAGCAATTTCTAAATTCATGATCAATGGATTGTCAAAATAGGAAATCTGACCTGACAGTAGTTGTTCCGTTCACGTTTTAGAGATAAACATATTCTTGGCAGGAATATAAAGTGAAATTTTTTGTGATTCATGACACAAAGGCTTAAATATTTATATATGGGATAAAAATTTTTATTTTAAATGGAATTTCTTCTATGAAAGTAGTTTGAGAAAGCCCGAAATCTTTTGCAACGACAGCCGAAACAGTCCAAAGGAATGGCTGGTGCTTGCAATTGTATCAAATGAGCGGTAGAAGAACAGAAGAAACGAAAAGCAGGGCGTATCAGCAATTAGTTCCTTCTGTTCTGATTATATAGTTATTACTTTAATTAACGTTCACAATGGCAGCGACTTTAACATTTTCGCTTTTGTGTATCATTTTCTCATTCCGGGCATTTCATATAAAGACCTCTTCTTTGCGCAAATCTAAATACGTTTTTTTGCAACAAAGTAATACAAATGGAAACTAGATGGCGCTTTTTCAAATTTACTTTCCAAAATCACAATTATCAATGAAAATTAAAAAAATGTGTCAAATAATCTAACTTAAGCAATATTATCCATACAAAATTGTTATTGTAAATATTCCATACCTTTAAACAATTTGTTAACATTCAAAATACAAAGCCACTACACTCGAAAATGACGTCCTAAAACCATTTACAAATTTCCATTACAAAATTAAAAAAAAATTGTTAAATAATCTTATCTTTTATTTCATTATAACGATTGGACCCCCTCCGGATTGGTTGCAGCAGTGGATCCTTTTGAAGTTCCTCCAGCGTCATTTTCGAAAAAACACGGCCAAATAACACCTCCAGACCATAATGCGCACCAAATATTCACTTTTTCCGGATGCAATGGATTTTCACCCAATCACTTCTGGGCTCTCCGACCCCCATATGCGACAATTTTGCTTGTTGACATAACCACCGAGTGAGAAATGAGCTTCATCGCTGAAGAACATTTTGTTCGATCGAAAGCCCATGATTAAATCACCACTTTTGTAGTAAATTTTAACTATTTTTACGCGTTCTTCGGTTGTTAAACGATTCATAATCGTAAATGGCAAACCTTTCACTAAATAAATAACACTAACAGATGACAGGCATTTCACAGCTGCCAGCCTTGCCAGACCGGCAATTTTGAAATTACTAAAGGAATAATAGTGTATAAGATAGAAGCTAATTTTTCGTTCAGAATTTGTAAATCTTGAGTTTGTTATTTTTATCTAAATTATTACTCGAGTAAAAATTAGAAAATAATAACGAAATACAATCTTGCTCCATCCCTGTTTTCAAGTAAACCCATTTTCAAGTGAAAAAAGTGTGAAAGTGTGATTTCCATTATAAATATTAGTATAAAAGAAACGTTACTCACGATATGACGAAATTTTTATGAAAAGAAAAGAAAAAAACAATTCAATGAAATTATTTCTACTTGAACTTTTACCCCATTTTGTTAATCTAAAATATCAATTCCAACCAAGTGATATAAAATTGTATGAGTACTGGGAATGAAAATTGAGGTAATTAGGTAATAAAAATATTCACCATTGTACGAATATTTTCATATTCATAGTTTCACCAAAAACAAAAGTCGTAAAATTTGTACGCTTTACAAATAAATAGAGTTTACAGTGCAAAGATATTTAAAGGGAGGCAAACGGCGGACGCACAACAACCACCTGAAAATGTACACACACAGATAGGCGCACTCACATTGACAAAATTCGTGGTAATTGTTTTAAATTTTCATAAAATGCCCACATTTGCATTCAAAATTTGTGGCAATTAAATGCGCACCATAACAGTAATAATAATAATAATCATTATCATCAACGTAAGCGATTATTCCATTTTCAAGCGTATCTCGAATACACTCAAACTCTAAAAGATACTAACGAGTATTTATGTTACTCGGTATCTGTACGATGTAGAGCGAGACAAAGAAGGATGTGCAGACTGAGACAGGCAATTCTGCGGCTACCACGGCCGTCGGTCAACCTGTTTTAATGGCCACTTTAATGTTCCCACTTTTTTCTTTTCTTTTTTTGTTTTTTACTTATTTAACTTTATTCCTTCCCATTTTATTAAGCCAGATCGTCAAATACATCCCCGTCCGTCGCGGCCGCGGCGATGAGCGTTTGCCAGACTGTTTGGTGAGACATTTTCATTTGTAATGTAATTGCGGCCGAATGCAAAGAGCGAAGGCAACGCTTTCAGTCAACATTTCTTTTATGCAAATGATTAATTTTCCGTGGAATTTTCGAGTCAATTAAATTTCTTTTTCTTGATTCAATACGAGCCAGAGGTGCGTGCGTGAGTGTTAACGCACATTTCATCTCATTTGAATGGATTCATAATTAGAGAATTTCAACAACATAATTGTGCATTTCCATTTATCTTTATTTCATTTTAAATTAAATTTCTAATGTACGAGTACGTTCATAAACGAGCAAGTGATTGGAGCCAATTTCACTATTTCAGGTGTTTTGGTGGCAACGCGTTTAGTTCTTCGTAATTGGCCCATTTAGTGGCTGAAAAGACTTCAAACGCCGCAAATTTCTGTTGAGGAAATGTGCTGGCAAAGAGGTGTTTTATTATGCAACTGTCATTATTGATAAAAATTTATCATTATTGGCAGATATGGCCACTTTGGGTGACCACATATAAAGGGTGATCTGAACACAGGTATCCTTTGGAACCACATGTCCTTTCGACACGCATTTTTATATTGGTCGCTATGCCTGCAAATATATATTTCTGCATCGGGGAATTGGAAAGCCGTTATGTGATTGTCGAGTGTTTATTTCGGAGTGGTGACATCATTGGCCAAAATGCGGCTGGACTCAACAATCAAGGATAATGTTGAGCACAATGATTGTCGACTTTTTGTGAACTGAAATTGAATACATTCATGTACGAACAAACTTTTGTTTCAGCACTACGGCGGGCCGTGTGAAATAGTTTTTCAAAGCGCACACCAATAAGATCATGGAAGATTAGGTCTTAGAGCAAAATCACAGACGAAAGCCGCATTTGTCTCTGGAAAGAATTTTATTTAGTCTGAACGCTAATACTCTTGTGACGATTTGCACGCTCACGCTCTCTGCAAAACATGGAACTTTGATTGTTACGATTTTTATAATGCCAGATGCAATTGTTTTCATATGTTAATATTTTTTCATTCATTTTTTTTATTGGATCTTTCTTTCGAAATTTACAATATGTATTCAAATCTTAATCCTATCTTAAAGTAAAGTATCCTGCCATTGCCGGATCTTGTTTTTGGCGAGCAGAACTGTTTATCACCGGACCAAGTCTAGCGTGTCCTTTCTTCTTAGCCGTATATGACCGGGAAAATTTTGAAGGTTTTGAGCGAGTGGGTTTGAGTGGGAGGACAACTTCGATACATATGACCTGCTTAATTTTTTTTATTTCCTCGGAAATATAAGGAATGTTTAAATCTTTATGTGTGTGTTATCATTCTTAATATACCATGGGGCACCACAAATTTGGCGCAGTATTCTTGACTGTCTTCTCTGTAGCTTATTTATGTTAGAAGCCGATGCCGTTCCCCACAACTGGATGCCGTATGTCCATATTGGCTTCAATATGGTTTTGTAGATGGTGATTTTATTTTCCAAACTGAGAGTAGACTGGGAGCCAATAAAGCTTAGATCCCACTATCGGCGCACATAGCACAATATGTACCGATTTTTATTGTGCTACATCGGTGCGTTTGACAAGGATTTGGGCAATTACTTTTTGAGCAGTCACATTATCATCGCATATTGTGCTATTTGTTTCGGGTACATGTCGGCCGGAAGAAAAATTTGTGCATAATCTGCAAAACGTGGTCACACTATCAGCGCACTTTTTGAGAAATTGAATCATATGTTTTTTGTTTACATGTCTTCGCTGATTGATTTACAAAATTGAAAATCAATTTCTTATTTTACAGCATTAAAGCGGTGTAATAAAAAAGGTAAGCAAAAAAATAGTACAATAACTTCAGCGTAATATAATTCTTTGTTTACACATTGATTTTAGCGGAGGGAATGGATTTCTACCATTTCTATATTGTGGCGTCAATGTTAAAAAAGAAGCAGGAACTGAAAAATAAAATAAATATTCAGTTTAAATTTTCTTTTTTGTGCTTCTTCCGCTTTTTTTGTGTTTACAAACAGTGTTGTTCTTAAAAATCGGCGCTAATTGTTAACTTTGATCGGGGTGCAAGTGGCCGATAAAAATCGTCGCATTTTTAACAATTTTATTGTTCCACTTTATGTACAGAGTGTTCACATTATCGGTGCAACAGGGTTGTATTTGATTATTTTTAGTCAGCACGATTTCGGCACAGATTGTCCCATTTTGACAAATGTTGTGCGTTCCCACTATCGGCCTATTAAATTTTACAAAAATCGGTACATTGCGCCGATAGTGGGATCCCAGCTTAAGCCAGTGGAGTTGAGCCATTTTTAATTTCAATAGTATGATTTTT
>JAHXMU010000619.1:32412-56101 GCA_019455685.1 Philornis downsi
TAAGCCAGTGGAGTTGAGCCATTTTTAATTTCAATAGTATGATTTTTGAGTCATTACTATAATCTATACAATTATTAAAGAAAATAAGCAAAATTAGCGAAATATTAAACAAAGAGAGAAGGGAAAAGAGCAGTTTTAGCCTACTCTGCGACCGCTTTAAGTGTGTCAATTTCCACTCCAGAGATAAATGCGGCCTCTGTATGTAATTCTCCTCTGTGGTTCGATTGACAGCAGTGATGCCAATACAGTTTGTTTCCCCCTAAATATATCTTGTTTGCTTTTTTCCGGTTTTTTTTTTTTCAAAGCATCTTAAATTTGTTTTTTTGTTTTTTTTTTCAAATATGTTATAGCAACTTATTTTTGGATATAGAAGATTAAAATAACTCATATTTTGTACTAAAAATAACTAGAGTGAAACTCAACTTAATGGAAAACGATGTAACAATGACAAATTCTTGCGGCAATGAAAGAATGGTTCTACGAATGGATTGAAGAATCTCAAAATTCTAGAAAAACATACAGCTATCCTAATTCAAAACATTAGTTTTAAAGCTGATGCCACAATTAAGAGAGGAGGTAGGTCAAAACTTCATATAATGTTTTGGCCGTTTTGATAAGTATTGTGAGGCAAAGCTGGATTTTGAATTCAAGTAGATGTCATCCCTGGACGCAATTTAAAATCCATACATAAACGAATTTTGTATAAAATTTGATGAACTATATATATACATATATAAACATATATATATATATATATATATATATATATATCTTACGTGAAGTTTTTTATTTTATTGTGTCAAAGTCCCTTTTCCTTTTTTTTACTAATTTTAATATAATTTTTATTCCCACGCATATAGATCGTTTATAGATCGTTCTTATTTATACAAAAAAAAAACATCGTCAAAATTCTGATTTACTAATGGGTAGAAAATGTTCGGTCTGAAACGAATCGGAATATATTTCTTGCAAATTTTGTGACTTTAAAAATAAAAGTGTTTAACAAATTTTTGAATATTGTTCGAATCTTTACATATAGGTATATACGGAAGTACTTAATTTGCGCATAGTAAAAGCGTCATATAGTCTCTGACCATCAAAAAAGAGTCATCGTTTTAAATACACTAATAAAAATGAGATTTAAAATTGGATTTGATAGCGAAAACTAAAGAAAATGACATTGACTTTTATAATTCTTATGAATCCGTGAATGAAATTATATATTTCGAAATATATATCTTGTTCTATAAGAACTTTGAATGTGATTAAAGGTCTCACTTCTTAAGTGTCAACTCATAGAGCTCAATAAATGTTATAGTGCCTCAGTTATAGGAACTTAGGGCAATTTTCTTACAAAAGTTAGGTTCTTTCTGCGTTTTTTTTAGCTTACTTTAACTTTTTTCGCGAAAATTTTGAGTTTTTCTTTCTTACCAAGTTCTAGCAATACTGGTTGATAGTCAAATCAAAAGTATGAATGCTATTTTGTTCCATAAATAATGAGAATGTCCGTTATTTCTAACAGAATCACAAAATTGTGTTTTGTACATTTTATTGTGTTTTAAAATGACACCTGTATTTGGGCCACTCTATTGAAGAAGTGACAAGAGAGCATCCAAACGATGGAAATAATTACTGATGGTCCATTAAACGTCCACTGAAAGAGCTTAAAATAAATCATTTGAGAAAGGACGAAATAAATAAATCACTGATTCTAGAATATTTCGTAGAATTATTCGCAACTTACCTAATACATCACAATTTCGGAAACTTTTGCTTAATGCATAATATTTTTTTGGAAATATGAATTATATATTGTAGCTTTGTTCCATTAAAATCAGTGTTATCGAAAATATACAAAAATTACCTGTAATGGAAAAAGTAGTAACAAGTATAGGTATGAAAAGTTAACTAAAATAACAAGACTTCCACAAATTTTGTATTATTAAAAGAAAGATCAATTCTGTGAAGTTTTGACAAAATAACCTTTTTCAAACAAAATAATTTTATAGACGAGTAAAAACACATTTAACATCTTGAGAAATTTTTTGTGTGGATATTTAGAGGGATAGTAATAGTTGATGTTGATAAGCGATGACGTACAAATAGATTCAATTAGAAATAGAAAATATTAAAACAAAAAAAAAAAGCAAGTTCTTCTAGGAGGGCGGTCAAAAGCTAACCGACCTGACGTTGCCAATAGTTTGAACAAAATTATTTTGTTGAAAACTGGCAACCTTATAAAATATATGTTTTAAGTTTTGAGGCGCCACATTGTTTAGTATTTGTATTTGAGCCATAAAAAGTAAACGATCTCAGTGAATTTGTAAACATGAAAAAAATTGGTCACCGTTATGTAATTCAATATTTCCATTCTACTCTGCGGAAGTCTGCTCCTTCCTTTACGATTGTAAAATATTAGGTAACAGGGTTTAAACGAAGCCTTATGAGTTGCCAACACGAACACCGTTGTGGTCAACCAATTTAGGTGTCCGCGCCAGACACCGTTGAGAAAATCAACAAAATGGTATTGAATGATTGTAGATGATCGGTTGAAGGTGCGAGGGCTAGCTGAAATGACAGGCATTCCAAAAAGTGCTATGTATCGTGAAGATGAGAAGGCTGTGCGCAAGATGGGTGAAGCGGTTGCTTTCAATAGAGCAAAAACAGGGTCGTAAAGATGTTTCAGTAGAGTGTTTGACGATGTTTCACCGCAATAAAACCGAATTTTTGCATCGATTTATAACCATGGATGAGATATGGATCCACCACTTCACACCTGTGACAAAGGAACAGTCGAAGCAGTTAACTGGAATGGGAGAATCGTGTCCTTAGAAGGCGATGACGGTTCCATCCGCAAGGTTTTGGCGCCTGTTTTTTTTTGGGATGCGCATGACATTATTTTTATTGAATATTTTCGGATAGGAAAACCTATCAACGGCGAATATTACGCTAATCTATTACAGTGTTTAGGTGATGAAATTATAGGCAAAGAGCCGTATTTGGCGAAAAAGAAAATGTTGTTCCATCAAGACAATGATCCAGTTCACAGATCGACTATTGTGATGGGCAAAATTAATGAATTAAAATTCGAATTGCTTTATCACGCACATTATTCGGTAGATTTAGCTCCCTCGGACAATTTTCTATTTTCAAACTGGAAAAATTGGCTCATGTTAAGTTCGAAATGCTTCATCACTCACCTTTTTCGCTAGATTTAGCTCCCTCAGACTATTTTCCCGTTCAAACTTTAAAAATGGCTCGGTGGTAAAAGATTTGCCAAGAATGAAGAGGTATAGTCTGCGGTTGATGGACACTTTAAGGAGTTTGACAGTTCTTACTATAAACACGGTATAGAAGCTATTAAATATCGCTGGAAAAAGTGTATCGAGCTAAAAGGAGATTATGTTGAAAAATAAAGAAAAATTTTCCCCAACTTTTTGGTGTCTTCTTTGTTAGGTCGACTAGTTTTGGGACCGCCCTTGTATGTGCGTGTTTCCAGATGCTGTTTATTTTCTTGGGAAGCAAGTTCCGAGATGCATTCACCATGTTATGCCGTGTTAGTTTGCCTCCATTAACAATCTGTAGCTTTTAGTTTTGTGCACAAATATTCTTCCGGGTTTTGGAAAGAAATTTGTAAATTTACTCCTTTTCCGAGATACTCCTTAAGCACATCACAAGTCATTGCATCACACTCTGCTCTCATGATCCACTTTCATTTACGACTAAAGCACTCGATTCAATTACAATTCAAAGATTTCTTGGAAGTCTTTATTATATTTTATTTGGCAAAGATCCTGTCAACATGAATGAATTTATTCATTTCGTTTCACGCACACGCACACGTAGACATTCACGCATACACAATGCTGGGAAGGAGAACTTTTGGTGCAGTCATTGTGCAGGCGAGAAAGAATACGTAATTTCAATGTTCCAATTAAAAGATTATAAATTTAGCCAAAAATTCTAAGAAAATGTAATCAAAAAACGGCAAAATGTGATCTTCTTCATGCTCAATCTTTTTGCATATTTTTCTAAATTAATTGTTTATGAGATTACGTGCACGTCATGTGTGTATGTGTGTGTGTGTGTGTGTGTTTGTTTGTACATTGCACTTGTTTCAGAGTGTACGAGTAAATGAATAAATTTGTAGCGATGCCAGACAGAGAGACTAACGTTTCAGCTTCATCATCTTCGTTGCCATGATCATCAATGGTGTATTTTTTATGTTTTCACACTATATATTAATAAGAACGAGATTGAAATATAGCGAGGAAAAAAATCTGTATCACGTACAACGATTTATTGCGGATAGAATAAACCATATTGAATTTAGTATATGATTTTATAAAGTAATTTACTTTTCGAATATTCGAATGTGTGTGGTGTGATAAATGGGGTTAAAATAGACATGACAAAAATAGTTTAACTACATTTTGAAGATTCGTTGCCACTGTAAGCAAATATAATATAGTTGAGTATTTCAATTCTGAAATTTGTACAAGTTAAATAAACATTCATAAAATACTATTTTCTATTTTGTGTCTGATGGAAATAGAATCTTTTGAATTATTGTCTTTTTTAGCAGAATATGAATTACAAATTTAAATTTTCAAATATTCTGACACTTTTCTATCCTCCCACCTATGTATATGTAAAACGAAATAAATTACATATTTGGAATTCGGAAAAAGCAAACAGATCTTCATGCGAACAATTTCAAGGAATTGCGCATATCAAGCGCGTCGGCACGCTCCGTTTCGACTCACAATTAATTTTCCCTACGGGCCCCGTAAATAAAGAGATGATCACCAGCTTCATTATGATTCTCATCTTAGCATCCAAATCTTTGTCGTCATTATCACCATCACCATCATCATCATCATCATCGCGCCAGCGGCAATGGAGACAATAGGCATAGTGCTGATAATGATAATGGAAACACATGGCAGCTGAGAGTAGGCTGTTTCAGCTTTGGCTTCTTGTACCTAAGATCATGAAAAATTTCAGCGTTATACTCTTAGTGGAAAAAATGTAAGTACTGATTTTAATTTTATACACAAGCACACTTTTTTCTGTCAAGCAAATGCTACAAAAAATTTGTCTGAAGATCACAATCTGGAAGCACAAAGTGGTGGCACTTTAATGAATAAAAATACTCGTAAAATGTAAATTTAAAATGCTAAACGCGCCAGCAGCACCAGTTTTTGGGTGCAAGTATATCTGGAGTCAGTCCCACTCAATACCGTTAGTAAGAAAAATGGAATTGGATTAATCGATCCTAATTATACCCCCACACATAATGATGAGAGTTCAAATCATTTGATAAAATAGACAATACAACAATTAAAAGGAAACATATTAGGTGCGCAACTAAGTTCTCTTATAAAAAGTTTTTTTTTTTTTTTTTATAGAAATACAACTTTTTTATGAAAGCATGTTTACAAATGATTCATTTAAATTATTGCCCATCGCTAGCTACTACTTTTTCTCATCTTTCTGACAAAGCTCGAATTCCGCCACGGTAAAACTGAGGCTATCCGCGAATCCAGCCATTCCTTGATATTGTCATATGAGTGGAACTACTGGTCAGGCAGACTGTATGCCATCAAACGGAGCAAGTGATAATCTGGAGAATATGGCGGATGAGGTAAGACTTCCCATTTTATCGTTTCCAGGTAGGATTTAACGGACTTGGCCATGCGAGGCCGAGCGTAGTTATGCTGAAGAATCAATTTTTCGTGCCTCTCCTCGTATTGTGGTTGTTTCTCCCGCAGAGCTCGGTTCAATCGCATTAATTGAAGTTGATACCGATCCCCAGTCATGGTTTTGCTTGGTTTCAGCAGCCCGTAATAAATAACAGTGACCTCGTCCCACCAAATACAGAGCATAACCTTCGCAGCGTGAATATTCGGCCGAGGCGAGGACGTAGAAGCATGACAGAGCAGCCCCCATGACTTTCTTTTCTTTGAATTGCTGTAATGAATCCATTTTTCATTACCCGTTACAATACGATGATGAAAACGCCTTATTTTTTGTCGCTGAATCAGTTATTCACAGGCGAAAAACGACGGGTCTCAACGTCTATTGGCTTGAACTCATAAGAAACCCAAGTTCCTTGCTTCTGAATCATTTCCAACGCATGCAATCGCTTGAAAATGGCTTGGCGTTTGACACGGATCCTTATCAAGCAATGCCATCAATTCAGTGTCTACGAAGATTTTTCGCCTTCTTTCAAGCGAACGGTCGTTAACATCAAAATCACCGTATTTGAAGCGACAGAACCGACATCGACACGTTATTTCACTCAAAGCAGCATCTTCGTAAACGTTTTGAAGCTCTTGATGAATTTCAGCCGCCATTTTCTTCAATTGAAAGAAGAAAATCAATACTTCCCGCATATTAGGCACAAAATCATATATATTCCCACAACCGAAAGGATATGACGTCAAAAGAAAATCACTATTTTGTTGAGGCGGTATGTTTGTCATATGCTGAAGCTTGACTCATGACGTTTAAGTTATGGCAGGATTGACTAGCACTTACAGCTGACGCCATCTATAGGCAAACAGCGAAATCTTAGCTGCGCACCAATATAAAGTAACAACAATATGAAGACGAAATACTTATGCTTCATAGCTCCGTAAGTCGTTTGAGCTATATCGGCCTGCTTAGCCTGCCTGTCAACGCAATAATTTCCGTAGAACTTCTCAAAATTTGACACAATCCAATATTTTGTTAAATCATAGTCAGTGATTAAAAGTCACTGATTGTTAAATTATAATCGATCAGTGATGTATAGACTGCTCTTCCGGTACTTTTCTTACAAATTATTCAATTCCTCGAGAACTACTTTTTCTAGATAGATATACTTTGTGCATGGAATGCAAGGCAATTGGTTTTTTGTTTTTAAGATTCTAACAAATATTTAAATTAAATTAAAAAAAAGCTAAAATTAATATACGACCAAATGTCGGAAATTAATTAAAAATTATTCCGGGGTTATTCATCTAGCGGTTTCACAACTGCCGGCATGGCAACACTGTCTTCAGTACCTGTCATGTGAAGAGTTATTTATTTAGCGAAAGGTTTGCCATTTACGAATATAGGTCTTTTAATAACCGAAGAACGCTTAAAATTAGTTAAAACTTACTACAAATGTGGTAATTCAAACGCGGATTACGGAGCGATTATGGTTGTCAGGAATTGGCAGGATTATAAAGAAATTTGAAAAGACTAGAAGCGTTACAGATGTGGTCAGGCATGTGCTTCATCGCAATATACGCACTGCTGCAAATATCGCTTCTGTTAATGAAAGTGTGACGGATAATCCGATTTTTTTTTGGCCTGAAATTAAAGATTATGAACTGGGTTATAAGTAGTTCCAATAAGATGGTGCCACGAGCCACACAATACGACCGATTTTGGCTTTATTGCATGGGAAGTTTACAGAAACCGTACATTCACGCTTTGGCGACATCAATTGACCTTCAAGATCATGCGATTTGACGCTATTTGGTGGATAATCCCCAAACATTGGAGCATTTGAAAATCAACATTCGTCAAGTTATTACCGAGATACCGTCCAAAATGTGCGAAAAAGTAGTTGAGAACTATCTCAAAAGGATCCACTACCGCAACTAATCCAGAGGCGGTCATTTAAATGACATTGTATTTCGTACATATTGGAAAGGTCCAAGCATTGTAATGATATAAAGATTTCATCGAAATCATAGCTTTACGAGTATGTACAATTTATTTAATTTTACATGTGAAACCGAAAATTGGATAATAATTGGGTTAAGCCTTCAAGGGAGGTGCAATATTTTATCATTTTGGCGATAGAATGCTTCATTTCTGAATCACAAGAATTAAGGGTTTTAGCGATTTCTTTAAAATAATTTTGTGCGCAAAGTGAAACACAGCTTTGTTTTATTCCTTTACAACTCCCAACAATATAGGAATTTTCGTAATTGGCTACTATTTTGGCGATATTTATATGTTGTTTTTTAACTTATTGACGTTTTCCTATTTTGGCGTTTCATTTATTGAGCAAGTTCCCATGGCGTGTAATGTAGACATTAAATTATAATAAAAATTATAAAAAAAATTAAATTATAATATAAAAATAAAAATTTGTAAAACCATACAGTATATTATGATTGAACCTACTAATGACAACTTCTTTTTTTGACTTACTTAAGTGTCATTGTTCCATTATTACTTTTGGTCTGAAATATACTAAATATATCATTATCGTTAAGCTCAGTTTACCTTCTACAAGAAAAAGTTGTTAAGGTCACTATCTAATTGTTATACAGGGTAGCGCACGAATCGTGCTACTGTCAACTATTAATGAGGACTGTTATTTAAAGTTATTGAAGGAGTTTTTTTTACCCAGAACTGCGCTGAAGACGTATCTGTTTTAACAGCATATGGTTGTAGCAAGACGAAGCAACTGCGCAAATAGCCAGACTGGTTATGGTGGAGCTCCAACGAAAAATTCCAATAAAAATTGTTATTCGGAAATTCCACTTTTCGCTGATCCTCAAGGCCACCCGACTTGACTGCTCCAGACTTTATTTTTTTGTGAGGTTATGTCAAGCAAGAGGTGTACAATATGAAATTAAAGAATTTGACCGAATTGAAGCAGTCCATTAAAACAATAATTGAGGCGATCCCGACTTTAGTCCTTCAGGCCGTAATCAATAATTTTCTGGTCAGGTGTCGCATTTGCGTAAATGCGCATGAAGGTCATCTTCAAAAGCAATTAGCTATATAAAATACAACTAAATGGAATTCTATACAATAAAAAAAATAAATGAACTACATTGATTAAAAAAAAGTTATTTGAATTTCTTATTGTAGTGCAATTGGTGCGCCACCCTGTACATCACACTTATCTGTGTGGTACCACTTCTGAATCTTTAAACTTATGCCAGCAAACTGGCCCTGGGTAAATTAGTATTAGCGCACGTACGTGAGTGTCGCACGGTTAATGCGTGAGTGTGCAACTGACTCCAACACCCAACCAAAGTATGGGTGGCACACTGGTGGACGACAGCGTGCAATGAATGGCTGATGTTATTGTCGTTGTTGTGTTTGATTATAATTCAATTGTATCTAAATCAGTTGAAGCTGGTGTTGCTGGTGTTCTTCTCTTGTCGTTGTTTTTTAAATAATGATGTTGTTTTCCACTGCCAGATTTTGTTTGGGACATTTACAAGACAATTCACTTTTGTGCGAAATTGAGAAGCCGAGCTGTGTAGTCACGCGTGTCCTCTGAACATTCACTTAAGAAAATTACAATCGCAAAAAAAAAACGACAAATTTCCACATTTCCAATGCTAAAGAAGCACTCACTAATGCTAAATTGTTGTTCGCAATTGCATCCAGTAGTTCAGCCAACAGCAACAACATCATCATCACTGGTACCAGCAGCATTGTAAGCCACTGGCCCTGCTGCATCAACAGCCGAGCAGTGGCACTACTAGCACCAGCACCAGCACTAGTGCCATCGCCATTCATTCTTAGGGGCTATAACTAATTACATTCGCAATTATTTCATGTTTTGGCCAATTTAGTGGGACAAATTTATCTGTGCGGTGTCATCTACTTAGAATTGATGGTGCAGCTGTAGTGGCACACTGTGAATGTATGAGTACATGTGCATCAATGTGTCTACCAAACAGGCAAAGAGTGCGGAGGATGGCGATGACACTGTGCATCCACCATGTGGCCCTTCGGTTACATATTCATTGCATAGCAAGCTGCCTACAACATTCGAACCGAAGCGATACAAAAAAAAAAAAGAAACAAAAAACGACAATGAAATCATGTAATTATTATGTTACAGTGGGTGATGTGGGGGGAATTTGCAAATGCTGCATTTGCAAAAAATTTGCAAGCAATGAAAAGAAACTTCGTGACAAACAGCAAAATTTACTTTAGCTTGACAGGCGAAATGCGACATAGACATAAAACTAACATTAATTTTTTTCACATCAAAAGTCTATTAATAATTTCCGTAATTTGTAAGACTTTTATATGACCTACAACCCAAGATTGACGGTAATTTATTCAGTAGGCAATGTTTAAAATTTGTCTAAAATAATATACTATGCGTTTTTTTAATCAAAAATCATTTCTAATAGTATGGAATGTCAGAAATGTTTACATATCTAAGATGTTTTTTGCTAAAAGCCATGACGAATTTGACAGAACTATACAAACATTTTATGGCGCCATTTTCTATCAAAATAAAGGGCGACAACGTATCGTGCCCCACTTTAGCAGGACTATGAGGATGATAATGCCACAATCTGTACTAAATATGACTGGTACCAGTTTCAAAAAAAGCAACAAGTTACTCCCAGTACGCTAACGTTAAATGTGAAATGTTACTGCGTCGTCCTCAAGCAATGATAAGAAATCTGCAAGAGTAGATTTGCAGGTAAATGAGGGCAGAACCAAGTTATTTATTTCAAATGCCAGTAATCTAATAACTTAGGACGCCTCGCGAATTTACCTCAAAATAAATAATGCCAGGCTTAAAATAAGAGAAATCACAAGAGATTTGTTTGAAAAGACTCATTATTATCACCTACGCCAAGGTCATTTGAACCGTTTTAGAATATCAAATATGTCAACATACAGCGACTGCATTGGCTGGCACATGTTCTTCAGATTAATGAAAATGCACCAAGCTGATGTGTTTAACAATGAAGTCAATAGGCGGCGCTGGAGAGGCCGACCAAAACTACGTTAAGGCGACTAATTCTAGAGGCAATATTTCTCATCGACAATTGATTCGATTAAACCGTTATCTAAATAAATATGCAAGTAAGAAGTTAGATAGTAATGACAATGTTCTAAATCAAACTTTATAGCTGTCGACTAGCAATATTGCCTTAGTTGAAAACCCGTTTAAATCATATTTTATTAACAAGACTACAAACGTACCATTACATTTGTAAGACCACTATTTTAAGAATGACTTAAAAGTATTAATTTATCAGGCTCCATTTCGGTTCTTTATATACAGGGTGGGCCATAAGGGTGTTGGCGGTTTAAATTTTCAATTTCTCGGTAACGCGCGGCGCGGGGTGGCGGGGGGATATGTTGTTCGCTGCGCCGCTTCCTGGAAATTAAGTCGCCATGGAGCCGTACACGGGAGTGCAGCGTGCATTTTGTGTCCGAGCGTATTACGAAAAAAATAAATCAGTGATTACTGCACGACGTTTGTATCGGCATGAACACGGTTTACACGATTTAAGTGAAGTTCCAAGCGCCAATGTGATACGAAAATGGATCAGAATGTTCGAAACAACCGGCTCAACAGTACCAATTACGGTTCGTGGTCGCCCAGTTTCTGCAAGATCAGCTGACATTGTGGAGCGTGTTCGTGTTTCAGTTCAGCGAAATCCGCAACAGTCAGCACGTAAGAGAAGTCAGTCTTTGGATGTCAAAAGAACAACTTTACGACGAATTTTGAAACGTAATTTGCATTTGAAGGCTTATAAGATTCAGATAGTCCAAGAATTAAAACCCGATGATGCCAATAACCGACTTAACTTTGTCAATTTGATGCTAGAGCGGTTCAACAATTTCAACAACGTGATTTTTAGCGATGAGGCCAATTTTCACCTTAATGGCCATGTGAACAAGCAAAATTGTCGGTTCTGGTCCGAGACTAATCCCCGATGCTTGCATGAACGTCCACTTCACAGCATTTAGCTTGTCGTGTGGGCTGGAATAACATCAACCGGTATTATTGGACCATACTTTTTTGAGGACGAAAGAGGGCATGCAAGCGAACAATTATTGCAACATGCTAGCAGACTTTTTGGTGCCAGCTTTGCAAGAACTTCAAGGCAATACCTCGAGGATGTGGTTTCAACAGGATGGGGCCTAGGGTATCCATAGAGCTGCTGAAAAATGTTTTTCCTGGAAAACTCATTTCGAAAAGGGGGGATATTGAATGGCCCCCACGTAGCCCCGATCTCTCTCCATGCGATTATTTTCTATGGGGCTACCTCAAATCGGTAGTCTACGAGAATAATCCGACCAATTTAGAGCAGTTGAAAAGGAACATTATTCAGGAAAGTAACAAAATACCGAGAACAACTTTTCAACGAGTTTTACAAAATTTGCGACTTCGGTTCCAAGAGTGTCAAGCAGCCGAGGGAAGCCATTTGGACAACATTATTTTTAAGTCTTAAAAATTCCCATGCTTCTACTTTTTAAAAATACAAATATATTTTTTTTATGTTTCGTAGTTTATTTTTAATTGAATATTTAAACCGCCAACACCCTTATGGCCCACCCTGTATATACTGTGACTGGGCTAAAGACGAGACTTGATAGAATTCGTCTTCATTTAACTGAGTCGTCCAATCTGCTGCAATCACATAGGAAAAAGAATGCAATCCTTTCCCTAACAAATAATCACTTCGTATGTCAACTCGTGTCCTACCGAAAATCTAATTAGATTATTCTATCAAACCATAATGAAACAAATATTCTGATTTGAGGAAACGAAAACGAAATTGGATGAAACCATACCTTCAAAACAGTATTAAACTAAACTTTTGTTTCGTCAAATCAAAATATCATTATGATAAACAAAACCGATTTAGTGTAAGTTTTAATCTGAATCAAAACTGTAATCAGGAATACTTAGAATTCAGAAATGTTCAAAGTAAGTTAAATATTTCGTATGTCTTCCGAAATTCAGTAGAATTCAACTACATTATTTTTGATAAATATTTCTTCATAAACTGAATCAAACTGCAAAATAATTATAGCTTTGTCTCGGATGTAAGGATGGGAACGAAAATTCAATAATCTAAATATAAATATCTAATATCTAAATCAGAAAAAAAGTCTGAATTATTTTTGAGTTACATTTTCCAACTTAACTTATATAAGGTGTAACAAAAATAAATGCATTATTTTTATATAACACTGAAGGCTTTATTATGCATAGTTGGAATGATCCGAATTAGATTAAATATACAACGCGTTATTCAATAACTTGTAGCCATTTTGAAGATAATTCAATTATGTGTCTTTCATAGACAAACTTGGATAGTCGATTTTCACAAGCTTTTCTTAAGGCGAATTTTTCACCAGCAAGATCATTCGCCGTGAAGAGAAACAGGTAACAATCACTTGGTGTCAGGTCCAGTCTATAAGGCGGATACTTAACAACTTCTCAATTAAAAAATTTGGCCGCAGGGGAGCGGCTTATAGTGACTGATTCCAAGCTAATCCTATCCAACACATTGCAATCTTCCTGACCATCAGTACTGGCTGGGCTACAACCGTTTCCGCTTGACGTTATCAAAAGTGACCCACTTTTTACCAGTGGTTATTATCCGCTGCAGAAACGGGTAGTTTTTTTTGCGATTAATCAGCTATTCGTAAACAGCTATTCGTAGAAATTGTAGCCATTTTGCGCTATCTCATGTGGCACCCATAAGTCGAGCTTCGTATTATGTCCGGCCTTATTGAAGCTATTCCAAACGGGTTTGTTGTGCGGCCTTTTGTTCCTGGATAATCGAAATGTGGTTATCCAGGCGTCAAAATGACCGTATTGGAATCCAATAGACCAAAATTGGTTATTACAGTATCAGAATTATAAACACTAATCACATTTTCAGCCAACTTTGTGCATTACAGCGTATTTTCTTTTTGCTGCTGTCCACCTTTAATGCGCGCTCAAACCATACTAAGTCAATCAACCACAAAACTCTCTGATTAGGTCGCACTTATATTGCTCGAGATACAGATTACGAAAGCCTTCTATTTGAAAAATAATGAATTTCTTTTTACTGCGCCCTACATTTTGTCATGATATTATTTATGGAAATTTAATTTTCTTAAGTTTAAATAAGATTGAATTGTTTTCGCAAATGATTAAAAACAGGTTCACAAGTGCGAAAACAGTTTAGTTTCACCCGAAAATGCTATACTGTCGATTAGTACCAGTGGGTGTACCAAAAATCGATAACTCCAAAAAGATATAATTGGCTTCGAAGTTCCATCCCTGATGAGTTCCATCAACTCATCTCCAGTTCACGAATTAATTCCAAACGGTTAGAATGCGAAAAGTGATTACACTTCAATTAATTATATATATTCTTCTTAAAAGTGACTAAATTGGTGCAAATAATTCATAAAATAATATTTTACGGTCTAAATTATTTAAAAATGTTAAAAGTTTGCCAAGATGTGTCCATCAGCCGACGTTGGAGGCAACGAAAGTTTTTTTTCCCTACAAATGTTATCAAAGCACAAACATAAACCAACAAATGCGTAAAGAAGAAATCTAACACACGTGTGTGTATGTATGTATGTGCAGGCGGAGTGGGTGACAAATATGCAAACCAAACAAGAACAAGTGTAAAATGTGTAAATATGCTATACTAATTTGTACATCGGAGAAAAAGAGAGTGTAAAAAAGCAAAAAAGGTAAACAACGAAATTTTCATTCAAAAATAAACGAATAGAGAGAGATGGTTGCCAGTGTTAATCGCTTTATGGATTTTGATTTATTGAAGTGATCTGCAATTCGTATGTCGAGTTTCTTTGAACGACAAGGAAGTTGGTTGACATCTCAAACCCAAGAGCATTGATCGCCCTAATTTTAAGTAAAAATTAAGGCTTATCGATTATTAAAGCAGTGAGTATACATAGAACTAATAATTTTAAAACAGTAACTGATTATTAAGATAATGTGCACAAAATATTTTTGAAAAGTATGTCGTTCTTGTAGAGGCCTCGTTAAGGAGAGTTCACGTTTACAGACGAATCTGATATACAGCATACAGTATTTAACCTATTTTTTTGAGATTTTTCATATAGAATATTTGTCAATTTTCACAAGTTTGAATTTATCAGGTTTATCTGATAATAATATCACATACTCAACCGGTTGCTTTCCGTAATTTTATCGGATTTCACGGAATTCGAGCTCAAACTGTCGTCAGCCGAAATTATTGCTTTCAATAATGTTAAGGAAAGCGACCTTTTCATAATTTTATTTTATATTTTTTGGTATTGTCTTATGTATATGGAATTGACTAAACTTAAATACCAACTGAATTGATGATAGCTTTTTTTCGTTAATAAAATTGTGACTTTTTTAATCGGAATTTTTCAAAATGTCGCCTTTTTCAGCTAAAGCTGGTTATTTTGATGAGGAAATTAAGCGATATTCTGCAGAAAAACTGCATATAATGCGACCTCATTGCCTCCTGACCTCCATAGCCTCAATTCTAGGATTACCGTAATAGTCACTAGTACTAAATAATGGCATTAATATATGAACTTCGAACATGCACGTGGTTAACGTATAAGAGGGTCTTCTTCTATTTGTGTACAAATACGTTTTTTCGGTCAGGGATTGAAATTGCTCTCATGGGACACATGGGAACGCTATTTAAAAATATTTATCGCCTCACTTAAACCCCCCCGTTGCCAAAGCTGCTAATCCCAAAGGTAAATAACCGTCAAAACGTTGCCAAATTACCTACAAAAATCGTAATTTGAAAGTCTTAAATCCCCGCAAAATAGATGTTAGAAGGAGATTTGATAAAACAGAATTAGAATTAACTATTTAGAAATATTATTAAATAGTTAATTACATTAAAAAAAATGTTTCTCAAGGCATCGAAGCCTAACAAAGATTCCCGAAAATCATACTATCGAAATGTCTATTTTCTTATTCTTTAACTTCTGCGAAAATCCTTAATAAAATATTGTAGATATTACTGACTTAAAAAACACTAAGAAACTAAAAGTTGCGCAAAAATAACAAAATTTGCGAAAATTTTCTTTAAGTATTCCAAATTTTCTTTAAATAACCTTTTATCGTATGGAGCCAAAAGAACCCCCGTTAACGAAAAGATCGTCAGAACAAATCTTTTGAAAAATTCCAAAAAATCGTTTTAAGTATATTATAGTATAAACCACTCATGCTCGTATTCGAAGCGGCATGGGAATGGAACTATTTCATATTTTATATACGGTAAAAATTATATAATATAAATTATATCTTTAAGTTCACGTTCAAATTTTGGAGTGGCTTCTTAGAAGTTTTGAAAGGAACACTACCATACAAAAATTTATTGTAAAGGCAATTCAGCTTTACAACTCTTATATTTCGGTCTTGTGAAGCAACAAAGGATAGTCTAGGCACGATCTTTCTCAAAGAAAGTTGAGAAAATATATTAAATGAAAATTGAATTATTGGACTTCGTTTATGTTTGTGAGTAAAATTTACAAATAAATTAAAATAAAAACTAATTTTAAAAAGATACTTTCAAGGGTTTGTAATGTAATTTTAAATTTTCTAAGTGGCACTGAAATTTACCACATTACACTTATTATTAGAAATATAGGTATAATACATTATGATTTAGTAAATGATATTTAATTTTAATATCTAAATACAAAAAGTTTTTAAAATCATTGTATTCATGTTGTCATTTTAATGCCAATGTAAGTGTAGATACAAGGCAAAAAAAAAAAAAAGATAAAAAATTTAAGAAATTTAAAAAAAAATTGTTTTATACCGGCTGTTTTCGCCAGACATCAGTCCGCTGTTTATAGGGGGTTCATTTCGCGACCTAATGTAAATAAAGTAATTTTATGCAAAAAGTTTACAAAATAATGCTAAGCATCAAAATCGTAATTTTGCGCTGTTTTTAGAGGCAAAATCATCAAAGTGCCAAAATCGGATAGTGAAATCATCAATATGACAAAAAATCATCAAAATCGACGGTCGTGCCCAGGACTACGCCATATGAATAGGAAGAATAACGAGCCTGCTCTTTTACATCGACAACACCACTCCCCTATGTCTTACTGCAATAAATACCGCAAGTGTTAACAATTATTTTTGGTAAAAGCTTTATAATATATAAGCTTTATTTTCAAATAATTATTTTGCCAGCATTATGCAACAAAAAACGCAAAAATACGGATAATTATTCCGAATTAATATTTGTTGCCTATGTGTTGTCTTTCCGTCATCACATCGTATCGTTATTTTTTTTAGAAAACCCGATACCCTTCCAAATCCAAGCCGTTAATTCGTCCCCCGTTTCGCATCTTAATTCGGTAAAGCATCGAGCTAGAAAGAAGGATAGGGAATATTGATCTCAAAAGTTCAGAAATTAATTTCGTCTTAAGATTCCTAGCGTCTTGCTCGTCATATTTTGTGCGTTATGACTTTTCTTCTGTTTAATGATATGCTAGATCAGTGTCCAGACTTTTTTACATACTGAAAAATATTTGAGCCGCACAGATTTCAGGACAAATAAAGCTCCCTTGTTTTGCAACAGTGTGCGTGAAATTTGAATTTATTTGAAGGAAGGGACGATGTACGTGGTGAACCTAATTTTCCTATGAAACTAAACACCTAAGCTGATTACGAAAAAAATTTACAAGAATTTGGCAAATTTGGAAATTTTAAAAAGAAAAATAATAATTACAAATTTCTGCAACTTGTAGAATAAAAATCCATTAACGAAGTAATGCCATTAAGTGGTTTAAGTAGAACAAGAAACAACTCAAAGAATCAAAAATTATAATAAGCTGAAATGCATTTGCAGCATTTATTCCCATACCACTCGTCGCGCTATTCTGGAAACCATTCCCAAATGTCCTCAACTAATGACCAGATTTTACCACAATCAGATGGAAAAGTTATGAGATTTTACGGAACAGATGACCAGACAGATTGTTGTATATGGAATTTTATGGGCAAATGCTAGAATAAAGTTCTTCGCATTGCATTAAAAATCCTTTTTCGAAAGTCAATTCACTATTTTACACCAAAAATTTAGAATCCGCGATGTGCAAACCATTTATTGACTTGAGTAAACACTTTTATCTATTATACGCTACACGTAGAAAGGTCCGAAGAGCTTGAACTTCGGACTTCTGAACTCTTCTTCATGATACCAGGTTTTCCTCGAAGTTTCCCATAATGTATACCCGTGCATTGCAAAAATTCTGTGTTGTATAGTAATTAGGGTAGGACTAGTGTTTGGTACGGCGAAATTTTTGTTCGTCGAGAAAGATTTTGTCATTATCTAATCACCTTCTAGGCCCGTAGTATTGTCAATTCACAATCAATACTCTTCTCTTAAAGCCGGGGCTGAAACCACTGATTTTATATACGACGGAGCCGAGATAGATGAAGTCATTCACCATTCAGTATCCCAAATGGGTGGAATCTTCGTTTATTAAAACAAACAAATTGTTTGGTTCCCGTTTAACACCAGACTCATTTTTGCTGACTTCTTCTCAAAGCTTGAGGAGACTGCAGTAATATTTCGTAATTTCAGCTAATTATGTACATGTACTCGCACTTAGCCTAAGCAAAAAACATATGGCTTTTTTCGTCGATGTCACCAGTCGTGATTACTGTAGCTCTCCTCATAACCGTCATGTAAAGTGGTCATACGATGAGCAGTCGCCTTATCTTAGTCATCGTTTAGTGCAAAATGACTCACTAAGATGTTTGCCAAACGTTACTGAAAACTTTATATCAGTCATTAGCATTCCAAAGAGACATCTAAGTTTTGCGAAAATATTAACCCTGCCATCATTCTATACAATATTTCCCAGGCCAGGCAATCGAAAGAAGTTTTGAAGTCAATGAAAATGTATAAATATCCTTTCAGTTGTCTATTTATCAGGTCTAAAGCTGTACAGATAGGATACAATCAGACTAGAGAGAATAGACTTCAGTCTCTCTCTTGTTGTTCTCGACAGAACCTTGTAACGCGATAGTTAGTTACTGTGCATTTTTTGGAAATCAGGACATAGTACTCACAAATTTCAAACTAAAGATCAGGTCATGTTTATCACCTCTTCCAGCAGGTCATCAGCATCCACAGCTTTGTTGTTTTTAAGCCATGTTATTGCTATTTTTGCCTCATTTTGACTCGGTGCTGGGCAATCTATGTCATCGTCTGTAATCAGCTGAACTTTTCCAAGTATTCTGCCATTCGAATCTTATAGCCTATGGTAGTGTCCTCTCCATAATTGCAGCACTTTTTGCGTGTCTCCCGCTAGTATTCCTTAGATGACTTTACAGAAGTAGATCGGTGTTCTCATGATGCTTGTTTTTTTATCTTTTGATACGATTTTTGAACTTCAGCTCTATTCATGTACATCTCTATATTCCAGCTCTGATACTATTTCTATAACTGTTTGGTTTTAGTAATAGATGTTACCTACTTGACTAGCATATGTTAACATGACATTTAGGTCGCCTTCTTATTTTAAGTATCACCAGATTGATGACATTACCAGGGACTACTTGCCGAAATTCAGGAGTCCTGAATTCCCTATTAGTGGAACTGCAGCCAGATCGTGTGCCACCGAACGGAACAAGTGATAATCAGATGGCGCAATGAATCAATTGCTGTAATGAACCAATTTTTCATCACCCGTTACACTGCGATGAAGAAAAGCTCCTCCTTTTTTGTCACTGACGCAGTTGTTCGCAGGCGAAAAAATGACGCTCAACGTCTATTGGCTTTAACTCATAGGGAACCCAAGTTCTTTGCTATTGAGTCATTCCCAACGCGTGCAATCGCTTGGAAATGGCTTGGCGAATAACTGCTAATACTAAAGCAAGCTCTACCTGCGTTTGACATGGATCCCCATCAAGCAATGCCGTCAATTCAGTCTTCGAAGGTTATTCGTCTTACTTCAGTCACCGTTTTCTTCGATTGAAAGAAGAAAATCAATACTTCCCGCTTATGATTATTTCGCACAAAATCATACAAATTCACACAACCAAAAGAATATGACGTCAGGCAAAAATCACTATTGTATTGAGGCGATACGTTTACCATATGCCTAAGCTTCGCTAATGACGTTTAGGTTATGACAGAATCGACTAGCACTTACAGCTGGCGCCATCTATTGGCAAGCGGCGAAAACTTAGTTTTACTGAAATCATATTTCCCATCCACATCTTTTATTCACTGCTGGGGTTTCCAAAGAAATTTTGCACGGATTTGCTGCACACCGTGCCTGTATCTAATTAAATAGGAAAGGCTACGCCTTTTTGCGGACGTACAAATTAACACAGATTAGGCCCACTGTATCAGTACTCGATTTCCAAAAAGAAGTGCAATGAAATAAAATTCTAACCAAAACTGGAAAATGAATGAAACCGTTTGTGTTACAATCATTGTTGAATCTTGAAGTATTCATTTCATTGGTGCCACTGATGCTCCGACAATAATGGCGATTTGCTGGTAGGGAGTTTAGCTGCATAAATGTGTTTGTCGAAGTGAAACAGTCATTAAGATGCGAAATGCTCAGTGAGTGAATTGTCTGTTTGTCTGGCTATTTTGCATCACAGAACACTCAACTTGCCTAATTAGATCCATTAAGATGTTTTCTAATTTGATTCATTTTATATATCTGCTAAAGTAAATTAAGTGTATGCGAGGTGCAGTTTTTGCATCATGCATTTCCACTATTACTCAACATTTTATTGCCTTACCAGAAATCGATTAAAGGAACTATGGCTCCCACATGGCAGATATGCATTTATATACATAAATACATAGGGCAAGTGCTTGTTTGTATACCTAATTCCCATAAATATTTTACGACCATATTCGCTGTATTCCGTGTCTGCAGTGGTGGCCTTCTTTCTTCTCTTTTTATAAATTTTTTAAATAGAAGCATCCTTTTTCCCTTCATATGCTGACAATTTTGTTCCTTTGAGGTTGATATACAACACTGAATGTTCATAAGCATGAAATTACGTTTTCCAATGCCATCTCTTTCTGGCATAGTTGCTAGCATTTTCATCCCTGTCAGTTCTCTTTGTCCCTTTTGCTGAAATGGGGAGAGAACGAGGGTGGCCAATTGAGAAAAGTTTATTTTGTTTGCCCCATAATTTAGCTTCATTCTGAAACAGTTCAAGTACTTTTTAATTGGATTGCCTGCTAGCCTGTTTGGCTCGGCACATCAACATCACTGCCACTGCCTCCACCTGCCTCTGTTCCAGGCACTGGGACTGGCACTAGCGCTGCCACTTTGCTATTGTTCATTTTCCTTTAACTGACTTTGTGCTTGTCTGTCCTTCCGTCTGTATGTCTGCTTCCAGTTACAGTTTGTATCTGTCCTTTTACCCAGCTACACATACATACATACATACACACACACACACATACGGGTATGGGGACTAAAGACCATTTAACTGCTATTAGTATTCCTAGTACGAATCTGAATATTGTGTTTGTTGTTGTACGAATCCATTTTAAAAGTGTAAATGTTTCCTTGGCAGTTTTGAACTTTACCTAACATGCAATTAAATTTCGAACAGACAATTATATATTCAAAAAAAATTTTTTTTTGAATTTAGGTGACAGAATTTTTAAGAAATGAAATAAAATCTTCCTTAATGTGTGCATAAAATTAGTGCGCAACTGGCTGATTGAGCTAAAATCGTGTTATTTCATCGTGTCATGGAAATGTGGAGAAATTCCATTTGTGGATAGATATAACGACGTTTATGTGCAAGGGATTCGAATTAGAGATTTAAATTCTGGCAGATTATGGTTTTCTTCACGGAGCGTTTTTAAAAAAAAGTCAAAGTGGATAAAATATATTCATATTCCGATCAAACAGATAAAGGTTCAAAAAAATCTGTTCAAATAATTGCCATGCGCCATGCGGCTTGATTACCGTATATTCTGTTGCACAATCTTTAAAATAATCACATTAAAACCTCAAAAAAAAACATTTTTTTAAATACTGAATTAGCTTTTGATGTAGCTTACTTACCACTTTTAAATTTATCTATGAAAGTATTTGTCTATAAAGTATTTCCCTTCCATACAGAACTTTTCAGCGGGCATTCGTGTCCCGATCTTTTCTAGAGTCTCAGCCATTTTCTCTACTGCTGTTAAGAAAATTTTGGACATCATTTTTAGAAGAATTTCATTTAAGTACACATTTTTATTAAGATAAGAATTAGTTTTTTAATTTGAGAGTGGCTTAGAAATCAAATATAATTTCATACAAAAATGCAGAGCAATTTGCACTTACAACGAATTTACTGATGGTAGAAGTTTGAATAACCAAACAGCTGTCCTAAAAACGAAGATATAATCGTACTTTATGCTATACACAGTGGCCCAGGCGTTGTACTGGTTCGTTGCAAAAATAGAGGATGGGGCGAAAGCATCTCCTTTTCATGCAGAAATAGCTACGAAATATCTAAAGAAATGTAATTTTCATTGGATATTTAATATGTGTATGAACTGAAATGTTTTCCTTTCAAAACTATTAATCCACCTTATTTTGCTTTTAATTTATTAATGAAAATTAAGAAAAATCGGAAAAATCTATTTTTCTATTTTACTTTCAATTAATGAATAAATCGTAAAATTGTAATCGAAAAAGTCGTTATTTTAGAGGTGGGTTTCATATTTCTGTGTTGAAGTCTTTTCATTGTGCCATAGATGGACATGGACATCGCTATATAAATGGGCATGGTCAAAAGCACCATCCTCTTATACTTAATGCATTGAATTAGTCAGATTTCCCGTGGAACCACGATGATTCTTTCCAATATCTATAGGTATAAACTGTTGCCTTATATTGCTTTTAATTAACGAATAAATGGAAACATTTTAGAAACAAAAAAGCTGACGAATTTAAATTTTTCTGGAAAACACTTGAAATGCTGACAGTGGCATACGGTGAGAGTACTCTGAGTCAAAAAAATGTTTACAAGTGGTGCAAGCTTTTCACAGAAAGTCGAGAAGATGTGAATGACGACGCTTGCTCTGGACGCCCCAGCACATAAATAACCGATGAAAATGTTGAGAAAGTGAGGAAAATTGTTATGGAGAATCGTCAAATCACAATTAGATCAAATGCTGAGAATGTCGGCATATCGATTGGTTCATGCCATGCAATCTTTTCGGAAATTTTGGGCATGAAGAGTGTGACAGCGAAGTTCGTTCCAAAATTGCTGAATTTTGACCAAAAACAACGTCGCCTGAGCATCGTTCAGGAATTGTAGAATGACATCAAGGATGATCCAGATTTGCTTAAAAAGGGTCATAATTGGTAACGAATCATGGGAATCAATGAAAGAGTCCAGGAAAACCAAGACCGAAAAAAGCACGCCAAGTTCGATCAAATGCCAATGTTTTCCTCACTGTTTTCTTCGATTATATTGGCGTAGGGCATCAGGAGTTCTCACCACAAGGTCGTACGGTAAATAAGGAGTATTACCTTGAAGTTATGCGCCGTTGGCGTGAAGCAATACGAAAAAAAAACGCCAGGAATTGTGGAAAAAATATTCATGGCTTTTGCATCATAATAATGCAACTGCTCACTAATTTTTGCTTGTGAGAGATTATTTGGCTAAAAACAACACCGTTCTCATACTTCAGCCACCGTATTCACCAGCCACCGTATTCCCCCTGCGACTTCTTCCTCCTCCCAAGATTGAAGAGACCCATGAAAGGACGGCGTTTTGTGACGCTTGAGGAGATAAAAACCGAATCGCTGAACACGCAAAAAACTTGTTTTATTTATGCCTTTCGCAAACAGATCTTCGAGACGAGTGTACCAACATAAAAAAAAATAATAGTCGATAGTCGAATGTACGTACACCGCGAAATTTGAAAAT
>JAHXMU010000619.1:56501-67770 GCA_019455685.1 Philornis downsi
TTTTTTTTTTTTAAGTTTTAGAAATTCCTAAAAAACATTTTCGGAAATTTAAATTTTTGTTTAAGTTACATACATACGATATAATTCTAAAGAAAGTTGTTTGGTAAAAATCCCTCTCGAATTGCAGCTTTAGCAATATATAAAGATTTAGAGACATTTGATGATATAATTTTGAAATTCGCATATTTAAATTCGCTTTGATTGAAAAGACGCTGACATTATGTACGAATTACAATGTCATTTAAGCAACCGCCTCTGGATTGAATGCGACAGTCGATCTCTTCGAGGTAGTTTTCGTCCACTTTTTTGCGCATTTCGGGCAGTATCCCGGCGATAACTTGACGAACGTTGGTTTTCAAATGGTCCAACTTTTGGGGATTGTTCGCTCAAATACAGACTTTGACGTAGCCCCCATAAAAAATAATTCTAACGGCGTAATATTGAATGATGTTGATGGCTAATTGACGTCGCCAAAATGTGAAATTACGCTTTCTGGAAACTTCTTATGCAGTAAAAGCATAATGTGGTGCTTCATCAACGATTATGATACTATAATGTTTTTTTTCTTCTAGAAAACATTCCTTTAGTTGTCCTTTTTTAATTTGATTTTTAATTTGTAATTACTAAATATTTTGCACTAAATCATTTGAAACCAATTTAAAAATTGTGTAATAGCTATGATGAATAGGTTGATATCAGTGTAAATGGAAAAAATTGACATTTTTTTTGACATTTTCAGAGCAGACATCGAAAAACTAAGCTGATGCTGGAAACCACCGTATTTTAAAACAAATTTGTCTTTCATCCCATGAATAGTATGTGAGACAACCTCTCACATTTAGTGCATTTTATTTTTAGCCTCACAGAAAAAGACTTTCTACTTGATAAAGCTTGACAAGCTTTTACTAGACTATTCTAAGAGTTCGTCGGCATGTCGAGGTGACTGCTGTGTAAAAGAAAGGCATATAGCCGTGTCGGGGTACTGATTATTAACGCTTATTAACTATCGCCCTCTTTTTGACCATAAAAATCATTAAAAAGTTGAAAAAACTTTTTTGTTGCATTTTTTTTTTCAATCGAGTGCTTTATGATGTCTTTGTGAAATTCTTACTATCTGCAAAACTACAGTAGATATGAACCAAATGATAATGCCACTGAAATATCCGGATGTTGTGCATCACCGGTCATGATAAAAGCACCAAATGTGAAATTTGTTTAATGTTCAATGACCCACGAGCTGAAAAATTAAAGCTGAACCAAAGAAAATCTCAATATTGTCATACATATCAGGAACTGTAGAACACCGGAAAAAAGTGTTGCATCCACTTTTTAAGAACAGATTTTTCGATTGTTATCGATGCTAGTTTTAGTTGTACTTTATATAACACCATTATCGTCGAAATGTAATGTGTGGTTCCGATATTCTAGCAACTTCGTTAGTGCTTAACTACGGAGTAAAACAATATATATAAAAGATGATATCATATCAAAATTTGTTTAAATCGTTGTTACTTATAATAATAACTGTATTCGATTATCGATAATAGCGAGCAATTAAGGGAACTCATATTCTAGGAACTATTATTACTATATTATAGTACATTAAGAAGGTAATTTTTGCCAGGTGATCGTTACCTTGCTCGAATATACCGGGTTATCTATTTTTCGGCTTTAAAAGTAAAGTTAAACAAAACGCACATGAAGTTATGATTTCGATGAATACTTTATTTCATTACAATGCTTGGACCTTGTCATTATGTACGAAATACAATATCATTTAAAGTACCATCTCTGGATTGGTTGCAGCAATAGATTCTTTTGAGGTAGTTTTTGACCACCTTTTTCTCACATTTCGGGCGATATCTAGATGAATGTTGGTTTTAAAATGCTCCAACATTTGGGGATTATTTGCATAAACACAGTCTTTGACGTAGCCCTACAAAATCGCATGATCTTTGTGGCCAATTGACATCGCCAGAACGTTAAATTACGCTTTCTGGAAACTTCTCGTGCAATAAAGCCAAAATCGGTTATGTTGTGTGGCTCGTGGCACCGTCTTGTTGAAACCACATATCGTCCAGTTCATAACCTTCAATTGCAAGCAAAAAAAAAAGTCGCATATCATACGGCCATAACGCTTTGAATTGAAATTCATATTGTCCGTCATACTTTCACTAACAGAAGCGATATTTTCGCCAGTGAGTACATCGCAACAGTGCACAGGCCGGACCACATCTGTAAGGCTTCCAATCTCTTCCAAATTTTTTAAAATTTGCCAATTTCCTTCACAGTAGGTCGATTATGAAGACCATAATAACCCCGTAATGCACGAAAAGTGCCCACGTTTAAATCACCATTTTTGTAATAAGTTTTAACTATTTTTATGCGTTCTTCGGTTGTTAAACGATTCATATTCGTAAATGGCAAACTTTTCACTAGATAAATAACCTTTCAAATGGCAGGCATTTAACAGCTGACAGCGTTGCCAGACCAGCGGTTGTGAAATCAATAAATGAAATCACTAACGAAGTAAGCAGATGATCTCAGACATTATAATATTTCAAAAAATTCAATCAAAAACGATATCACTTTTGGATATTTCCAATGGTCGATCTGATTATTTTTGTCAATGCTATAGAGCTTCATATTTTCTCAGCGCTGTGGTGGTTTCAAATACGTTTTTGTGGTTTCTGTCAACTTTTGGAAAAAGGACCTAACTTGTTTTTCCACCGACTCCTTCGATCGCATTGTACAAGTATATTAGACTTTAAATTAATGTTGGCCAAACAATTTATCAACTGATGTGCAGTGTGTTATGGTGAAAAACTAATATTAATATCCTTTTTACATTTTATGGGTGGGTTAAAGAGGTCCTTTTCGTATTCAGTAGCTTTTTGGACATTTTCATTTTGAAATCATTGAATGGAACTATACAACGATTTAAAGAGACAATTTTTTAAAAGACTTTTATTAAATTTTTCGATTACTCGAAAAATTTCGGTATACTGATCACTAAGTCATGATCGGTTCATCAGCAATATTTTGTTATATTTTTTACAGTAATTTTTTATTTCTAAAATCGATCAAACTACTAGGAAGTTAAGCACGGTCATACATTCGTTTTGAAGCTAGTTAATTAAAGCTACGTATAGAAAAATTTCGAAATATATCCTAACACGGTGTTGAAAATATTATATGCACTATGTGTTGTCTAGAATTAATTGAAATTTTGCGTTTAATGTTTCGTGTAAATTAAAAATAAATTTTTCATTTAGAGCATTTATTTATTTTTAACATGGCCAAAGTGTTGTCCTTCTCTTTGTTTCTTTTCATCCACTTTGTTCAAAATCAATTGAAATGAATTTACCGTCCGTATACTGATGTCACCACAATTCAAGAAAGATGAGTCTCATATCCATCATCAGATGGACGATATTCATGTGTTCTGACCATCCAGCCACAGTCAGTCCATACCTGAAATCAGCATAATTTTGTTGTATGTTTTCTTGATTTTTTTTTATTTTCAAAATTTATTAAATTATTAGGAAATTACAGACGAAAAAATTATGCAAGATTTTAAAAGGCCTGCCTAGTACAAAATGAAATTTTGCGTTCAATATTTCAGGTAAATTAAAAAATTCATTCCTCATTCGTAGCATTTCTTTCTTTTTTTTCTTAATATTGCCAAAGCGTTGTCCTTCTTTTTGTTTAATTTCGTCCACTTTGTTCAAAATTAATTGAAATGAATTTATCACATTTTTACATCTTTCTCTATGGCTTTAACTTCTTTCGACAGACAAAATAATAATAAGAAATGGCAACAACTACCCCTACAACTATAGTAAAGAGTAAATAAACAAACTGCAATAATAACAACAACAACAACACGAACAACGATGACAATGGATACACCTACAGAGGTTAATTAAAGTCCTTTGTAAATCTTTGCCAAGTGGCATGGCAACCCTTCTCATACAAAGTACCCCCATATAACAGACAACACATTCAGTCGCATGAACACTCGTAGATTGGGGCTTTTGTAGGACCTATAATTTTTATTTCATTTAACTCATTTTAAGGATAACAAACAGCACACAAACACAATTATATATAAGCACACACAGACACAGATACACACACACACACAGATACGGCCAACATCGCTATAACTGCTCGAAGAGCAAAGCCAGCAGGAACTACAACAACGCCAAAGCAACAATGGCAAACACCATCACCATCATTTTTATAAGTGAGTGGAAATTTGTTACATTATAATTATTTTCCACAATTGGACATATTGGTATGGTTACACTGCTGAATGCATTACACAAACACACACACACATACTCTTACATACAGAGAAAGCTGCTCCTCTCCAGCAATCACTCGATATAACAACCCATTATTCCTTGTTGGTGGGGGAGGAAGATCCGAAACGTAAAACACGGTAATGGGGTTTTTATTGGAACTTCAATTATGAACAAAAATCAGACGCCATTTTTAAGCTTTTTTTATAAGTCCTCAAAGACACAGGACTAAATTCTCTACTCAGGCAAACGACAGAGCCATTTGGATGTGCTATAACCATCCTTGTTGCACTTCAGTGTCAAGTGTCGTCCCACAGATCATGCGCCGTTGCAGCAGTTGGCTAAATTCAACATAGATTTTGTATGTATTTGTTGAATCTGCCGCAAAGAGGTCCACTATATTCCCCACTATGTACTGAGCATGTCTCTAGGACGAGTAGTCTTCATCATCATCATCGTCATCATCAGGGGTAACTTTGGCCATAATTTATTGATTTTGAAATGGTGAAATAGCTACAAATGTGGGGGGGTTGAAAGGAAACAAGTCTTTTGTTAAATGCATTCAAGAAAAAAGTTCATAAACTTTAGTGTGCCACACCAACACGTACACAGTTGTTGTGTATACATATCCATAGCTATGTAGTTTATTCTCACTACATGTGTGTCGCATTGTGTCGCTAAGCGGAGAACTATAAATGTTGAACTTTATTTTCAGTAATTTTTATTTCCGCTCGATTGTCCCTCTTTATGGGTATAGATGGGCATGTCTCGTATCCTTTATTGCCATTTGCTCTTTTTCTGCTTCTTGTTAAATATAATTATAACGAATTTTTCTCGGTTACTCCGACACCGAGAGTCTTGTGGCTTTTTAGTTCGCAATATTTTACAAATGACCCCGCATCACGACAGTCGTCGCAAAGGCTATTAAGCGACGGCCCTTGCGAATGGAGTTCTGAGACAAACAACAGGACAGTTACAGTAGCCATAACTGGGGAAATATTTCTATATAAGTTATAGCTATCTCCTTTTGTCTGGCGAATAAGAGAATACCAACGAGTGCTGGGCATACTCGTACACGCAGCAATACATGTGGCGGTGGTGAAGTGAAATATATATACATATATATGTATACGTACGCGTAGTTAAGACAGAGTCATGACACGAGTTTGGCAAACTGGCAGGAGGAAATACTGCAATTAGATCCATATTAACCGTAATTAAATTTAATTGTTTAATTAAGCGCGAAAACAGCGGAGAGAAGCTACATAATAAATAATAAATTAAATCAAAATTATGAAAGCAAATTAAATTTCGTTATTATGAACATTTTGTAAAATAATCGCAGAGAAAGTGGTCAATTGCTTGGTAAGATTGTTTTGGATTGGTTCAATTATGGTGGATTGTGATAGTATGAATGATTCATACAATCCAGATCGATCAGGGACATCTGTCATGGCAGTTTCTTTTGGAAAAAATGTAACGCCATGCCATCATACAAAATAGCAATGAGTTTCCGTCGGTAAAAACGGCATTCAATAGAGGAAAATTTTAAATTTCGAACAAATTAACTGTAGGCTAAAGTTGAGTATAAAAAGTTTATTCGAATCTAAATAACTGACTGTTGCATAAAGTGGTAAAGTGAACAATGTAAAACAGATTTTTGGTGGCCTCTAATTTGTCTGTTCATATTGCAAATTCTGTTTCTTTCTATTATAAAATATTAAAAGAAGCACACAGACGTACGAAGCTACATAAACAAACTAAGTAATTCAGTGAAATTTTTCAATATCGATTATGGATTATGGCCAACAGCGTCGTGATTAGTTTATTTGCCCGTCGTTACCTAAGTGGCCATGGTACAGTAAACAAAGCCGGTCGTACTAAATTTGGCTTAACAACATATTCAAAATAAGCACATCAAATCTACTGAATACTAGTAAATTGTATTATTTTTTTACTTTATTTGAAACGAGTAACTCAAACTTAAATTGACTAAGTTATAAAGGGTGTCCCAACGAAAACGCAAGATATAAATTTTATATAAAACACAGATATTTAAAACAAAAATAGTGAAACTTTATTATATCATAAAGTAGACAGAATGAGGTTATGTATGGAACAACACATCGGGCAGATGGCCGCCGCGGCTTTGATGGCACACACACGATCTTTTTATGACATTCTCCATGACCGTTTTGCATAAATGCTGCGGTATTTCATTAATGCAGCGTCAAATTTCCTCTTTTAAGACTTCAGTCGTCGTCGGCTTATTCTAATGGTGTTAAATCGCGTGATCTAGGCGGCCAATTCTGGTCTCCAAAACGTGAAATAACACAACCGGGAAATGACTGATTCAGCAATTGAATTGTTTCTCTGGCTGTATGACATGTGGCGCCGTCTTGTTGAAATCAAATACCCTTCATATTCATTTCTTCAATTCTAGGCACGAAAAATGTCAAACAAAGCCACTTCGAAAGGCGCCAAATGTAAATCTTGCGTTCTTGTTGGGACACCCTTTACATGATTTAAGTACGCGTGAAAATAGTACGTACTTAAAATATGTACGCAAAGTTCCTCGAATGGTTTTCCAACTTATTTTAAATAAGGAGCTACTTCGCATCATATGGAGATAAAAACGTCCTTGCTCGAAATCTCGTATATGAGAAAATTGATTGAGGAAGTTTGCGTACTTTATTTTAAATACGTACTATATTCAGGAGTATTGAAATCAAATAAAACTTAGTCAATTTCAGTTTCATTTACTCATTTAAAGTAAAATGTTATGCCTTTTCCCTTCTGAAACTCAGGTTCCAATTCACTATAGGCGATCTGGGGGGGAGCTTAGGCTCAATTGAGGGGATTGGAAACCAATATATCTGAGTTCCTATTCATACTCTGTATCTAATTTGCTTACGGATAAATTATATTTTCTGGAAAAAAGAGGTTAAGGATCTGAGACTTACATTGGTATTGATTCGAAAGCTCAGGGCGGCTTGCGATGTGGTCCTGGTGGTTGTTGAAATAAAAAGGAGCTCGTAATCTCGCCGACCACAACCACGAAACCTCTGTGCACCGCTAAGTTGCCACCTAGGCATCACAAAAAGTGAGTTTTTTCTTTAATTTCATGATTGGACGGGTGGGCCTTTACATTAGTTCATTTTAGAATTCAATTCAAAATTAACTGTAGTTATTCAAATAATTCATTTTAATTCATTTCTAAAACAATTCACAAAAATTCATTGAGTAATTAATTAAAAAGATCAGAGGTACTTACATTAAACAACTACTAATAAATTAATTAGTAAATAATAAGTTATTACTTTTTTTTAATAAATTAATAAATGATAAAATATTGTTTCAGTTTCATTCTAAATTGCTTCTGAAATTGTGACTGACTGTTATCAAGTTCATCCACACTTCATTCCTTATTTATAACCACCACCATAGAATTTTTCATACCGTTTCTCATCAATGATTATAAATCGACGGAAAAATTCAGCTTTATTGCGGCTAAACAACGCCAAACGCTATACTGAAACATTTTACCGACACTGTTTTTGCTCTATTGAAGGTATGGATGCCATGCTTACCTTCCGCACAGCTTTCTCATCTTAAAATTTTCGGTCAATATAAGATGTCTAGCACTTTTTGAAATGCCTATCATTTCAGACGACGGTCATCCAATACCATTTTGTGGATTTTCTTAGTCGTGTCTGGCGTGGACACCTCAATTGGTTGACTACTACGATGTTCGTCTTATCAGCTTGTACGGCCTCGTTTAAACTCTGCTACACAATATTTCACAATCGTAAACGAAGGAGTAGATTCCCCTCGAGCAGAATCTAGCTCAGCTTTAATATTAGTTAGACTGAGACTTTTCAAATGGAATTATTGAATTACATCACGGTGACCAATTTTTTTTATGTCTGTAAACTCACTGAGATCCTTTAATTTTGACGCCCTAAAACTTAAAAAAATATGTTTTATAAGGTCACTTTCCACTTTTCACTGAAATAATTTGTTCTTTAAACGTTTGGCACCATCTATAGATCATGTTGGCTAGTTTTTGGACCGCCCTCGTATGAGACTGAAATTATGCGCTAACATTTCTCTTAATCGTAGGCACGTTAGCTGCTACATATATAAATACTAAACCCATCTCTAGAAAAATGGGCATTATTTTGAACAATTTTACCATTCGTTCGTCAACTAGAAGCAATATATGATGGTAGTATCAGCAGCGGATAACGTGTACTTCATATACTTTTTTTCAGAGAGACTGTCTTAATTGTGGGTATCCAAAATTATTCAAAAAATACGAAGTTTTCATAAAAAACGGGCTAATTGGGCATTTAAAGGGGTAGCTTCGTTTGTCACACTATAGATCGCAGATGGCTTGGGCGCTCTAAATTGGTGCTGTAGTTTAAATTTTACATATACGAGAATCGAAAGTACAGGAGGGCGCACCAATTGTGCTACAATAAGAAATGCAAATAACTGTTTTTTTTCACCAATATATTTAAATTAATTTTTGTTTTTATATAACTAATTGGTTTTGAAAATGATAAACCGTAAAAAACCTCCTTAACGTATTTGCGACACCTGATTGTTTTAATGGACTGCTTTAATTCAGTTAAATTCTCTGATTTTATTTTGTACACCATCCCATACAAAAAAAGTCTGGTGCAGTCAGATCAGGTAACCTTGGGGGGGCCAGTGGAAAGTAAAGTTTGTGGATATTAATATGTTTGGGTATTTTCGTTGGAGCTCCGCTATAACCGGTGTGACTACGTGTGCAGTTGCCGCATCTTGCTGGAACGAAATGCTGCTGAAACGGATACGTCTTCGTCGCCGTTCTGGATAAAAAATCTCCTTCAACATCTTTAAATAAATAATTGACAGTAACATGATTCATGCGCCACCCTGTATATAAAGAAGGCGCATTTTCTACATGAAAATAGTTTTTGAGTCGGCATACATTTTTTAAATATATAGAAAATATATGTCAATACTGATTAAGTATTCTCAATGTAAAATGCTTTTGCAAAATTATGTCAAATCTGAAATTAAAAATAAAAAAACAATTTAAAAATTACATTCTTTACACTAATATCAACATTATTCTTAATACCAACATTATTCTTAATATCAACATTATTCTTAATACAAAATCATGAAATCATGGCCTCATCATCAAATTCCTTAATTAATAGATATGACCGTCTAAATACGGAATAGGCCAGAAACTATTTCCAATTATTTTCATTGAAATTACATTTTAGTTTGTTCAACACAAAGAGAATTTTAAAACATTTTTATAATTTTTCAAGCGAGTCCAAAAAATTGAAATGAAATTTTAGTTTGTTGAACACAAAATCAATTTTATAATTTTTCAAGCGAAGCGAAAAAAAGGAATGTTTAAACCGATTATTAGAAAATGCTGAGTTTGAGAAAGCCGTCATACGATTTCAGAGAAAAAACCAGCTTGCAGGTTTTCGATTTCGGTTTTGAACACTCTAGTGCCTAACCAATTTTGCCTGTTTAAATATCTCAATGTTATATTGGCGCCACGTTAGATCACGACTATCGCTCATATCATCGTGGGTTTAAACCCCAATTGAGCCTAATTTTCTTTGCACGGTGTCTGACAAACATTTCAAGTAGGCGAATAATCAACCAGTCTGATAAATACTTTTCAGAGAGACGTTCGGTATCGTCCTGTTAACTAAGTGCAATAATATATAATCCGTGTAAGCCCGCAGAATTTATGAAACTCCCACATATATATCTCATTCATGGAATGCAAAGGTATTTGTTTTCAATGTTAACGAATTTTGTTTTTATTGGTTTCACAGGTATAAACTAAACATGTTATTTGATTCTTAAGAAACGTTTTCAATTCCTACTGTGTAAATTAGCAGCTCAAATATGCGAAAAATTACATCGTGTATTAGCATTAGAGCCTTGACAAAGTTCTTAAAAAGGCCCAATTTTATGTGCAGCGGCAGAAGAAGAACGTCATTTGGATCAATTAATGGTTTATTTGAAATGTTTTGTTTACCTGGTGAATACTCAGTTCTTTTTGGTCACTCTGTTCTGACATAATAATGACATGTAGCGTTTGGTTTTTTGTTCTGTGCTGAGCCTTTCCAACATAAATTTCCCAAATATTATATAGTTAATTCTGTAAAGAGACGAAAAAAAGACTTAAACAAAAAATTTATTCACTGATCAAATCTTAGCGTTGCTTATGCGCCATTGAAATCCACAGTATTGAGGACGGACATTAACGATTTAGATTCTTATGGCGAGTTTTGAGTATTTGTAGTTTATACGAATAGAAGGACAAACTTAGTATAAACTTCATCATATAAAGGAGGATAAACAAATTTTTTCCTCGAAAACTTTGAATGGAGCTTCTTTACATCGGCTATCAAAAATGATGTCTTCGGAGAGCAATTATGTCCTCTAAGGAATAGACTTTGGAGTATTTCATACTAACATGCTTTGCTTTAATTGTTAGGAATTATAAATGGAAATTGAAACAATGTTTTTATATACTTCATTACTGATGTTTTGGAGGTAGTTTAAATGTGCTTCGTTGGATGAGAATTGGATCCTTAGAAGTGGTGAAAATTTGATTTTTTTGAATAACTTTTAATTTTTTTTTCAATTCAATTTGAATTAATCTCATTCTTAGAAGTTCTAATGCACCAAAATAGAAATATAGAAATAATACACGGATTGGATCCTTAGAAGTGGTAAAAATGTGATTCTTTTCGAATAACTTCCACTACTTTTTCTTGCTGGGTAGTACCTTCAATTTGAATTCATCTCATTCTTAGAAGTTCTAATGCACAACAAAATTGCTTCCAATACAGAAATAATACACAGATTGGATCCTTGGAAGTGGTGAAAATGTGATTCTTTTTGAATATTCATCTCATTCTTAGAAGTTCTAA
>JAHXMU010000619.1:69013-83134 GCA_019455685.1 Philornis downsi
AATGCGAAAAGTGCAGCTGTCAAATTGCGCTCAGTTTCAGCATTGAACGCAGCACAGCGCCATCTGTTATTTGTCTCGTTAACTTCTCCACCCAAAATTCACGCAAAACATATGTTTTCCACTTTTATATCGCGCAAAATCATTAAATCATGTGATAAAATGCAAAATTTCGTCGAAACAAATTGAAATTTTTCACGCTTTTCCGAAATTTTTCGTGTTTTCCACTAACAGTTTTCTATTTTGCCATTCGAAAAGACATTCCGGATCAATTGCACACAAAATTCCATACAAAAAATCAATTTTCGATTTTTTCAATTTCCGACTTTTCCGGAGGGTTTTCTCAAAATTTTCTTTCGTAATAACCTTCTCCAGGCAATTACGAACAATTGAAAAAAAATTTGAGCCAAATTGGTCCAGGCGTTCTAGAGTTATGCGCTTACCAACACATTTAGCGATTCATTTTTATATTATAGATTTCGAAAAACACCAAACACCGTGTTGAAACTATTTTGTCTCTTTATATACTCGTATATTTTAATTAGTATTGAAATATGAATTGGAATATGAATCGCACTTTATAATCTCTTATGCCCATAGTTAAGTTTATTGAATTCATATAAATGAATTATTAAGTTGATAGTTTAAGGGTTTTAGTTTAAACAACCGTGTGTAGAACTCCTTTTTGTTATGCTCTTTCTGGCAACTCGGCTGTCCACGGAGGACTCGTGGAGGTAAGTTAGCCAGAATTTCCGCCTAGTATTTTCTACAGCTGTCACCACGACCACATCTTTCGATCACGCCGCTTTGAACTCTAAAATAAAATTCACTACTTTAAATCAAGCAAATCCTTTATTTTAGTTTCTTTTTCTCAAATCGTATTCTCTACAGCTGCCACTACAACCACATCTTCCGAGCTGGCCGCTTTTAGCGCTAAAATACAATCCATTACTTTAATCAAGCAAATCCTTTATTTTAGTTCCTTTTTTCCAAATTGTATTCTCTACAGCTGTCACCACAATCACATCTCCCGAGCAGGCCGCTTTTAACTCTAAAATACAATCCATTACTTTAAATCAAGCAAAACCTTTATTTTAAACTCTTTTTCCCAATTTGGCACTTTTCTGTAAACACTACAAGAGCGGTCCCAGAACTAGCCGACCTGACACATAGATGTCAGTAGTTTAAAAAAAAAATATTTTATTGAAAAGTGGCAACCTTATAAAACATATGTTTTAAGTTTGAAGGCGCCACGTTGTTCTGTATTTCTATTTGAGCCAAAAGATCTCTATGAATTTGTAAACATTGAAAAAATTAGTCGCCGTTATGTAACTCAATATTTCCATTTAAAAGGTTTCAGTCTAGCCAACCATTCGTTTACGACCGAAAAATATTAGACAATAGAGTTTAAACGAGGCCGTACGAGTTGTCGTTGCCGTAGTGGTCGACCAATTAAGGTGTCTACGTCAGACACGATTAAGAAAACCCAATTAAATTGTTGGCTGAAGGATATCTTACGCATGGTCGAACAAAGAATATCGTCATCGGGGTTTAATTTATTTTATCGAAAATGACTTGAAAATATGAGATATAAAAGTTCAATTATTCGATCAAAATGTTAGATTAAAAAAAATCAAAAACAAACACATGAAATTTAAGACATCTCAAAAATTTGTTTTCACAAAAATGTGTGTTGCGAATTAGTAAGTAAACCCTTCGCATTAGAACACAGATTTCAAATGCAGTAAAGGAACAGGCTTGAAATTAAGTCTGAACATAACAGCACAAGTGAACTCAGGTTCTGCAAGGATTTAGAGATCCATGAATCTGGATTTCGACATGAGGGCGGCCCCAAAACTAGTCGAACTAACAAAGAAGACACTAAAAATTTGGAAAAAAATATTTTTCAACACAATCTCCTTTTAGGTCGATACACTTTTGCCAGCGATATTAAATTACTTTATACCCTGTTTATACCCATCAACCGCAGACTCCACCTCTTAGTGAACGTAATAAAGCAATTCGGACTATAATTCTTTAATTTTGGGCATCGCAATAGTAGATGTGTGAGCTGCAGCATTGTCTTAATGAAACAACACTTTCTTTGTCGCCAAATGCAGCCTTTTTTTCATAATTTCATCACCTAAACTTTGCAATAAATTAGCATAATATTCACAACTGATAGTTTTTCCTTTCTGAAAATAATCAATAAAAATAAACCCAGACGCTTTCCGAAACACAGACACCTTGCCTGCAGATGGAACCGCCTCCGCCTTCTTTGGACACGATTCTCCTATTCCAGGTCTCCGCTTTGACTGCTTCTTTGTCCCAGGTGTGAAGTGATAGACCCGTGTCTCATCCATGCTTACAAATCGTCGCAAAAATTTGGCTTTATTGCGGTGAAACGTCGTCAAACACTTTATTGAAACATCTTCACGATGCTGTTTTTTGCTTTATTGAAAACAAGCGCGGCACCCATATTGCGCACGGCATTCTCATGGTCAATATACGATGTATAGCACTTTTTGAAATGCTGGTCATAGTAGATAGCTCTCGCATTTTCAGCTGACAATCATTCAGTAACATTTTGTGGATTTTCTTAACTGTGCCCGGCGTAGACATTTCAATTGGTCGACGACTATGATATTCGTCTTGAGAGCTCGTACGGCCTCGTTTGAACTCCGCTACCTAATATTTTATAGTCGTAAAAGAGGGAGCAGACTCCATCAGAGTTGAATTTAGCTTGGCTTTAATATTGGTTGGACTGAAACGTTTCAAATGGAAATATTGAATTACATAACGGTGACCAATTTTATCCATGTTTATAAATTCACCGAGATCGTTTACTTTTGATGGCTCAAACAAAAATACGGAATAAAGTGGCGCCTTGAAACTTAAAGCATATATTTTAAAAGGTTGAAAATTTTCACCAAAATATTTTTTTTTCAAATTACTGGCACCATCTACACGTCAGGTTGGCTAGTTTTGGAGGGGTCGCCCTCGTGTTATCCAAATCCCCTCAATTTTTGAACTCAATTCTCATAAATGAATCAAAATTTCAATATATCTTTTAAATAATAACGGAGGTGTCCCAAAGCCGACTCAGTACAGACAGAAACCGCACATATGTAGATCGAAAGGGCAAATGCTCACTTGATCTTTGTGTTCAGTACCCAGGCAGGTTATTGGATAAATGTTGTGGAATCACTTTTGCTATGAAGCGTTTTCTAATAAATTACGAGTATACAACGTTTTGATAGCTAGCATTATTAGTTCATGACATATTGCGAATGAAAAGGCTAATAATTATAGTCAAATATTATAAAATTTGAATTGTTGCACCGCCATTACCAAATTTTCTTTAAGGATGTCGTTTTTAAGTTGTTATTTATGGAAATTCTAAATAATCAAATATTTTGAACATTTGCTGAAATCGACTTATAAGTACATATTGATATTGAGGCTGGTTTTACCTCAAGTATGAATATTTTTTATATGAAAATAAACAATAAGATTCGTTTAGCTCTCGTATGAGGAATGAACTAATTTTCTACTGCTTAATAAATCCTCGAGCCTATGGCTATTTTGCGCCTTAGATAGCTCAAAATGCCGCTCATAATATCATCGTGAGTACAAATCCCAAAGCAATATTTATATTTTTAATACTGCGCTACACATCGATCATTATCGACAATCCTCTCGAGCGTTTCAGTGTCATGTAAAAGTTTCCCATATTGTTAATCAAAAGCAGATAACTTGATCCTTTCCCAATTGTTTGACATTTTTTTCATTTGTTTTCACAATTTCTGAACGATCTGAAACGTCAACGTACGTAATTACAAATCAATTATTCTCAATCCTTTTTTTCCCCCAATTTCTGTACGCCCTTTGACGATTCGCTATGCCAAATTATAGATTTCTTATGAAAAATCTAACAATAAATTTTTTGGCGCTGAAATGATTTGTTTCTAATTGTTTTGTTTGTTTGTCGATCGTTATGGTGGAGATGAAGGCATTGTTTTCTGATCGGTTTATGAATAAAATTCTAAGGAAAATCATACATCATAAAGATGACGATGATGATCATTGCGAACTCCATCATGATTTGGGTATTGTTTAAAAGATACGAAATATTACTTTCTTCAGCCAAAAAGGACTTTAGTGGAGGAGTGAAGTACGAGTACGAGGTTGTGATGATGCTGGTGGTGGCTAACTTATTGTTTAGGTTATACCATAACGTTGCCGTTGACGTTACTGTGGCGAAGTATTTTATCATTTGTTTGCCTGCACACATGTAAGAGTGAATACGAATTGTGTTTGTTGAAAATTTCAAAAATTTTAATTTAAAATTTTTCTTGTTATTCTTCATGCTAAATTGTTCTTCATTTTGGATGTGGCCAGGAGAAGCGATTCCCGTCAGCTCACAATGGCTGCAACAAGAATGGCAGAATGGATGTCTATTTACCATGGTGATGGTGATGTTGATGGTGGTGGTGGTGGACACTGACTTCCCGTCAGTGTTTGCCTTCCTATGGAAGGCATAACATTGTCGTGTCTCTTGTTTGTTTCTGAAGAAATTTCAAAATTCTCGCAATTTTATGTTCGTTAAAACGTTTATTTTGATGCTGATTCGGATGCTTGAGTTTGTGGCAAAATAAATTGAATTGTTAAACGTGCAATGTTCCTGCCTTCCCCCCGGCCGCCTGTTGTAGTTGTTGTATATGAATGTTTTGAATGTTAAGAGTTGTCTTTTTGCCGCATATTTAAACAAATGATCAACAGATTTGGTTTCGCTGGGCTTAAAGCCCACTGCCAATGTCAGAAAAGCGACTGTTTCCTTTGGACCGACACCGAAACAATGCAATGAGAGACAATAAACTCTTCTCGTTTTTTCTTCCTTTTTTTCTGTTTTTGGCCATAACCATGGCAGACGTTCAAGTACATTGGCTGTGGAGGACGACAACGTCGACGACGACAATATGACTGTAACAACAATTCCAATTTGACCGTCATCATCATCAACATCCTCTCGTCCTCATGCAAGTTATTGTCATTGCTGAACTGTTGTGTTTGGTGCTGCTGCTGCCGGTCGTCCTCATCAATTTCTGCATTAAGAAATGGTCAAATGTATGTATTAAGGTCTCAAAATTTTATTTGTCGTAGCGCCTATATAAGTGAGTGAGAAAATTTGCTATTAACCACAAAACGAAACAAGCCATGGTCAGCAATTGAACAGACATCTCCGTGCCACGCCACCCCCTGCAACATTGGTGGTACACTGAAAATAAACGAAAACAGTTGTAAATGCCAGAAAACTTTAACGCAAAATGTTATCCGTGGGATGTGTAATTCGTAACTTTATTAGTGGGTATTAATTTCTAATATACAGGCATCGGCGCTCAAAGTGTTACCAACTAAAATTGCTATAGTTTTGTCTATTTGAATTTTTTTTTTATTTAGAAACTTCAGTACATTTTAAAAACATTTGAAATTTAAAAAAAAAAATTGTTATTATTCAATGTAACCACCTTTAGCACGCATAATAGCAACGAGTCTGTCCGGAAAAGCTTCACACGCTGTATGAATGTGGCCTGATGGTATTTTGTCCCGCTCTTGACGAAGATCAATCTTTATTATTTTTATTTGATGCATTGACCTTCAGAATGGACCATATGGAAAAATGCATTGGCTATAAATTTGTGGAATATTGGGGCCATTGTTGGGAAGAAAAGAAACTGAACACTTTCTACTCTGAAAAACGTAGAGTTTTATTTGCTTCATGCCATAGTGCCGAATCTTGTTGAAACGTTCAATGATTTCCCTCAAATTGCTTACACGCCCAAAGTAGCAAAAAGATCGATAAAAATAATTAAGGCAGATTTGTCGATTTATCTTTACGTCCTATGAAAGCGAGTGGTGAGCGTCCTATAGCAATGGCCTTTCCACAATCACTTCTGGGTTCTTCGAACCTCATATACCACAATTTTGCTTGTTGAAGTAACCAGCCAGAGAGAAATGAGCTTCATCGCTAAAGAGAACATTTTGTTCGAAAACTTAGCATTGAAAGGCTGTTGCTGCAGCACCCAATTAGCATATCTACGGCATTGTGAATGGTCAGTCGGCTTTAATTGCTGCCTTAGTTGAACTCTATATGGAAGGAGGTGGAAACCCAAATGCAATACACGCCATAATAAGCCCTAAGATATTTCCAATTGCTAAGAACGCCTTGAAGTCGACAAATTCGGATTATCCCCCCACTCCCACTAACAGATATTTTCGATATCAGTTGACCTTTAAAATTGTACAGAAATTTGGTGATCCCAATTTGTAAAAAAATAAAATTAATACTAAGTATGGATTTCAAGATTTTTTTAAGGTAAATTTTAAAAAATATCTAAACAGTTGTTACAAGACTCTAGACTCTCTAGACTCAAGACTCTCTTCTCTAGAAAGAAGAGAACCTATTCTGGCTTTTTACAATGCATGGAAATATCGGATTGTTCGAAAACTTCGTTCGGGTTTTAAAAGAAATGTATTTACAAATGTATATACAAGAAATTAATTATTTTAATCTATTAAAAAGGGTGTCCCAACAAGAACGCAAGATTTAAATTTGGCGCCATTCGAAGTGTCATTGTTTGACGTTTGAACAATTGTTATTGTTTGCTAGTAGAAGGTACGAGGTTAGTAAAAATGGAGCGCTACACGAATAAACAACGCATTCTCATTGTGAAAATTGTTTTACCACAATGGTGAAAGCTTTGCGGCTACAGTTTCCAAATTGCAATCAATTTGGGGTCACAATAATGCTCCAAAAGAGTCAACTGTAAAGAGATTAATGGATAAATTTGCCAAAACTGGGTCTGTTAGTGATGTAAAGACAACAACGCGCCTTCGACCAGGTCGATCGACCGAAAATGTCGCAAAACTCCATCCTTCTCAATTCGACACCGAGCTTAGCAAATACGATATAATAAAGTTTCACGATTTTTTTAAATATCTGTGTTTTATTTAAAATTTAAATCTTGCGTTCTTGTTGGAACACCCTTTATAATCTCCCCCTTTTTTTTTTTTTTTAATAACTTCTTTCCTCCTCTCTGGGAGCTTTTTAATTTCTCTCTCATAAAACTCGCGTGATTTTTCTGAAAAGAAAACGTTCAATTCGATTTTTCGCTTCCTCGCCGTTATGAAAATTCAAATCCTTCAAGCAGTTGCTCAGACTGCGAAATAGGTGATTGTCGGATGGGGTGAGGTTTGATAAGTACGGTGGGTGAGGTAAAACTTCCCACCCAAAGGTCCGACAGTTTCTGACGGGTCTGCAAGGTAGTGTGAGGGCGGGCGTTTTCATGATGGAAGATGACGTCTCCCCGATTTATGAGCCTCGGCCGTTTTTCTTTCGACGCCGCCTTCAATTTACCTAATTGTGCGATATAGTAGTCCGCATTAATCGCTTGATTTGTTGGGAGAAGTTCAAAAAAAGACTACTCCTTTAACATTCCGCCAAATCGACAACATTACCTTCCTGGGGTGGAGACCCGCTTTTGAGGTGGATTGAGAGGGTTCATTTGGTTTCCCCCATGATCTTTGCTGCGTTACACTGTTGTAGACTATCAATTTTTCATCCCCTGTGATGAAGGTTTTCAGAAATGGTGTCTTATTATTTTTTATCCTTAAGTTATCGCAGACGCCAACGCGATTCAGGCGTTTGGCCTCGGTGACAGAGTGAAGTACCCTCACATCGAGGTTGCTCACAAATCCGAGCTCTTTTATAACCTAGTGAACGCTTGAGACTGATTTTTGTTTGATTATTTCAGCTATTCCCCTAATTGTTGCATGGGAATTAAATCTCTCACCTTCTCGGAAACAATTTCTTTCGGTAGTCTTGATCTGGGAGCGTCCGTTACGGAGAAGTCGCCCGTAGTAAATCTTTTAAACCATTTCTGGCAAGTTATTTCATTTGGTCCGTTTTCTTCATAAACAGACTTTATTTTTCGACTGACTTCAGAAGTCGTTTTTTCCTTTTCGGAACTTATACAGCATTATATGCCTAAAATGATCTTTTTCGCTGATTTTTTCACCTCTTAGAACTTTTTTTTCAAACGCTATAATCATTCACGACCAGAACAAGAACACAAGTAAACAATAGTAAACAGTTTAGAGATGAGGTGGGGGGAAGTTATGATAGTGTTTGATGGAACTCTGCGTCACAAGAAGTGACGTATGTTGAACTAACGAATTAACTGAACGAACTTTGTGAACAACGCGATACTTCACTTAAGTTTTAGAAACAATGTTAGGGTTACCTAGAATGAATCTCTTCAGTTGTAATTGAGTGTAACACATTTATTGCTTTTAAAACTATCGATCTGGCAAGGCTGTCAGCTGTTAAATACCTGTCATCCTAAGTGTTATTTATTTAGTTAAAGGATTGCAATTTACGAATATGGATTTGTTCAACGTTTGTTAACGCATAAAATAAACAAAAGTTATTTCAAAAGTGGTGATTCAAACGTTGGCACTTTTCGTTCATTATGAGGTAATTATGGTTGTCATAATTGACCTACTGTGCAAGGAATTGGCAAGATTATAAAGAAATTTGAAGAGACTGGAAACGTTACAGATGTAGTCAGACCTGTGCATCATCGCAATGTACACACTGCCGAAAATACTGCTTCTTCTAATGAAAGTGTGGCGGATAATCCGAATTTCAATTCAGAGCACTATGGCTGTATGATAACCGATTTTTTCTTCACCTGCGATTAAAAATTATGAACTGGACGATATATGGTTTCAAGAAGACGGTGCCACGAGCCACATTTTATTACCGATTTTGACTTTATTGAATGAAAAGTTTCCAGAAAGCGTAATTTCACGTTTTACCAACGTCAATTGACCAACAAGATCGTGAGATTTGACGCCATTCGACTTTTTTGTGGGGCTACGTTAAAGGCCATGCTCACGTGGATAATCTCGACGCATTTGAAAATCAACGATTGTCAAGTCATCACCGAGATACCGCCCGAAATGTGCGGAAAAGTGTTGGAAAACTACCTCGAAAGGATCCACTGCTGCAACGCATCCAGGGGCTGTCATTTAAATGACATTATATTTCGTACATAATGGCAAGGTTCAAGCATTATAATGAAATTAAATTAAATTCATCGAAATCATAGCTTTATGTGTGTTTTAATTAACTTTACTTTTGAAACTGACAAATGGATAACCCGGTACTTTTTGTAGTTTCGTACATCGGTCCTTATTTATCGCACAGACATGATAACAAACAATTCTAAAATACAGGTGAACTCTGTTGGAAAATATCAATTCTCAAGTTTGTTTTCATAACATTTCGCTAATATTTTTTTTTTTTTTCAGTGTCGATATCGACAGGCAGGAAGAAGATGCAGTATAGTTGCTAGTACTCACCGTATGCTTTCGACAATTTATTATTGTCTTTTGTTGTTGGAAAATGATTAGCAAAATGTATGCTTTTATGTAAATTTTTATCAAGAATTTTGTCTCATTTGAATAGCAACAGACGGACGGACATTGAGCCGCATGGCCCCATAATCGTCCATACTCATACTCATACTCATACATACTCATACACTGCGCAGCCGTACTTCATTCACTTGTCTTCATTGTGATCGAAAACAAGTCATGATGTCTTAATCTGAAAAACGTCGTTTTCCTGTCGTTTCTCGTTTTTCCTTTTCAACGCCATCCGAAGATCCTGTTCTTCACTCAGAGTTGCACAATTGCGGAGTTGTGTGTTTATCGGTGGCTTTTATTGCAATCATTAGTTTTTGCATCTTTCAGGAGTATGAATGCTCGCTCATGTGATCCAGACAACCAACTCTGGCCATTCATTGGTCGATCTTTCATACTGGCTGGCCATGCAAAGCAGCTTGAGTTTATTTCTTAGGAATTGTTGTTGCTGCACACTTATAACAAATTAATGCAAAAATGTCACATTATTTGGCAATCGGTCGACTTGTTGTAGTATTGAGTGCAAAACCCGCAAACATTCATTTCAATTTCAGACTCTGCATATTCCCGAAACTTGGCAAGTTTATAGCAAACAATGCAATACATCGCAGCATGCGAAGAGCGGAGTGGAGCACGTTCGAGGAGTTAGGCAAAGTGTGGACCTGGAGTGCCGCATTCTGTTTCATTTTGTATGGCTGCAAGTCTTTTGTTTTTGTGGTGGTTTCCTTCTTCATGTTAGAGTTCAATGTCACTCGACTTTGAATTTATGGGTGTCATGGCACAATATAAATTGCACTCTCTTACCAATGGAGTTGTTAAACAGACAATAAAAAGGGAACGCTATGATGGCATTTACATGCGAAAGAGGCCAAGAGACCAGCAATTGTTGTTAACAAATTTATATCGAGTTATATATTTAATAACTGTTGTCGATTTTCGAAATCGAAGTCTTTGCTAGAATAGACAAAGTTCAATTTACACTCAGATATACTTTTTTTTCGTTCCGATTCAGAAGGGATTAAGCTCATCATGTTTCAGCACCACTATAAACGGTATTTATTACAAGTAAAACAAGTTTTACTTCATAACATGTGGAACATTACTCGCCAGGAACTTTTATTTAGAAAAGTATATTTTTAAGAGTTACCATGGAGGAACCTGCCCCTTCGTCGACTACTGTAAAGTATTGGGTATCAGAGTTTGAACGAACAATTGAGGTGTCCACGTCAGACATGGTTAAGAAAATCCCTAAAATGATATTGGATGATTGGCGGCTGAAGGTGTATGAGCTAGCTGAAATGATAGGCGTTTCAGTAAGTGATATACATTGTTTATTGACCGAAGATTTAAAGATGCAAAGCTGTGTGCAATATGGGTGCCGCGCTTGCTTTCAATAGATCAAAAACAGCGTCGTGAAGATGTCTCAGTAACGTGCGCTTGCTTTTAATAGATCAAAAACAGCGTCGGGTAGATGTCTCAATACCGTGTGGCGTGGAACACACTGTCAATAAAATCCACAAAATTGTATTGGATGATCGTCAAAGATCTTCAGCTGATGCGTGAGCTATCTGAAATGATAGTCATTTCAAAAAGTGCTATCGTATATTGACCAAACATTTGAAGATGAGAAAGCTGCGCGTAAGATGGGTGCTGCGTCGGGAAGGTATACTACTTTGCTTTGCCGCCCTTTTGGCAAACATTAGTCTTGACAGTTCATATTTGGCAGTCGTAAAGTAGGGACATGGCAAATTTATGATGGAAAAATATACGATAAACCAATGTGTTTTAATCGTTAAAACTTGTTATCAAAATCAATTATCGATTACTGTGACGATGCGAAAGTTACGTGAAAGTTTGGGAGAAACAACGTGCCAACAAGATGTACTATTTATCGTGTAGTGAATAATTTCGAAGAAAGAGGGTCTGTAGCTGATAGGGCCAAGCATGGACCACAACGTACTGTAAGATCGGCTGAAAACATTACTGCTGCTCAGGAAAGTGTTCAAAACAATCCATCCACCTCAATTCGACGCCCTGCTCAAGAGCTTGGTCTTCAAAGAACAACTTTGGCCACAATTTTCACCAGGATTTGCATTTGTTTCCATTTAAGATTCAGTTGTCAAAAGAGCTTATTCCACAAGACCATTTACGCCGCCGTACATATGCCAATAGGATGTTACAGCTCGCCCATGGCTACCCCGATTTTCATGAAAAAAATCATAATGAGTGACGGGGCACATTTTCATTTGAATGGATATGTGAATAAACAGAATCGTCGGTTCTGGGCAATGGAAAACCGTCAAATTATTCATCAGTCAACTTTGCAGTCTAGTGTGCAATTTGGTCAGGAGGAATCATTGGACCTTTTTTTATGGTGTTCGGTAACGTGAAATGATAACCAGTTTTTTCGTGCCTAGAATTGAAGAAATGAATATGGAGGGCATGTGGTTTCAACAAGACTGCGCCACATGTCAAACTTCCAGAGAAACAATTCAATTACTGCATCAGTCATTTCCCGGTCGTGTTATTTCGCGTTTTGGAGACCAGAATTGGCCGCCTAGATCGTGCGATTTAACACCATTAGACTTTTTTTCTTTGGAGTTTTATGAAGTCGATGGTTTACGCGAATAAGCCGACGATGACTCAAGTCTTAAAAGAGGAAATTGGACGCTGCATTAATGACATACCGCAGCATTTATGCAAAACGGTCATTGAAAATTTCATTAAAAGATCGCGTGTGTGCCAGCAAAGCCTCGCCGCCCATCTGCCCGATGTGTTGTTCCATGCATAACCTCATTCTGTCTACTTTACGATAACTGTGTTTTATTTAAAATTTAAATCTTGCGTTCTTGTTGGGACACGCTTTATTTGTACCATTAACAGAAAGTTTTGGTGCAAATCTCACGACTTTAGTTTTGCTTGCATTCAAAACTAGTTTATTCACCCTTATCATATTCTATTTGTGTTTGTAGTACTAAAGGATAATTATAATTATAATGTAAGCATATGAGTTCTAACTACAGGGTGGGCCATAAGGGTGTTGGCGGTTTAAATATGCAATTAAAAAAAACTACGAAACATAAAATAAATATGTTTATATTTTAAAAAAGTAGAAGCATGGGGATTTTTAAGACTTAAAAATAATGTTGTCCAAATGGCTTCCCTCGGCTGCTTGACACTCTTGGAACCGAAGTCGCAAATTTTGGAAAACTCGTTGAAAAGTTGTTCTCGGTATTTTGTTACTTTCCTGAATAATGTTCCTCTTCAACTGCTCTAAATTGGTCGGATTGTTCTCGTAGACTACCGATTTGAGGTAGCCCCATAGAAAATAAACGCATGGAGAGAGATCGGGGCTACGTGGGGGTCATTCAATATCCCCCTTTTCGAAATGAGTTTTCCAGGAAAAACATTTTTCAGCAGCTCTATGGATACCCTAGGCGTATGACATGTGGCCCCATCCTGTTGAAACCACATCCTCGAGGTATTGCCTTGAAGTTCTTGCAAAGCTGGCACCAAAAAGTCTGCTAGCATGTTGCAATAATTGTTCCTCTAACCGTCATCGCATGCCCTCTTTCGTCCTCAAAAAAGTATGGTCCAATAATACCGGTTGACGTTATCCCAGCCCACACGACAAGCTTAGGGCTGTGAAGTGGACGTTCATGCAAGTGTCGGCGATTAGTCTCGGACCAGAACCGTCAATTTTGCTTGCTCACATGGCCATTAAGGTGAAAATTGGCCTCATCACTAAAAATCACGTTGTTGAAATTGTTGAACCGCTCTAGCATCAAATTGACAAAGTTGAGTCGGTTATTGGCATCATCGGGTTTTAATTCTTGGACTATCTGAATCTTATAAGCCTTCAAATGCAAATCACGTTTCAAAATTCGTCGTAAAGTTGTTCTTTTGACATCCAAAGACTGACTTGTCTTACGTGCTGACTGTTACGGATTTCGCTGAACTGAAACACGAACACGCTCCACAATGTCGGCTGATCTTGCAGAAACTGGGCGACCACGAACCGTAATTGGTACTGTTGAGCCGGTTGTTTCGAACATTCTGATCCATTTTCGTATCACATTGGCGCTTGGAACTTCACTTAAATCGTGTAAACCGTGTTCATGCCGATACAAACGTCGTGCTGTAATCACTGATTTATTGTTTTCGTAATACGCTCGGACACAAAATGCACGCTGCACTCCCGCGTACGGCTCCATGGCGACTAAATTTCCAGGAAGCGGCGCAGCGAACAACATATCCCCCCGCCACCCCGCGCCGCGCGTTACCGAGAAATTGAAGAATTAAATCGCCAACACTCATATGGCCCACCCTGTATAAACAGGATATAGAAGCTATTGAATATCGCTGGAAAAAGCGTATCGAGTTAAAAGGAGATTATATTGAAAAAATAAAGAAAATGTTTCTCAATTTATTTGTGTCGTTTTTGTTAGGTCGGCTAGGTTTGGGGCCGCCTTGTATGTATATGTGATTTTCTTTTTATATATATTTTTGATTTTTATAACATCTGTCCGAATATATAATAACAGTTAATATTATGTAATATTATCATACCGCCCAGAAATTATTTTAATTTATTTTATTAGTTTTCATTTTGCCCGTTCTTCAGCTGATATTGAG
>JAHXMU010000620.1:0-34321 GCA_019455685.1 Philornis downsi
AAACTGGCTCTGTTAGTGATGTAAAAACAACAATGCGCCTTCGACCAGGTCGATCGCACGAAAATGTCGCAGCTGTACGTGATGATGTCGCTCAAACTCCATCCACCTCAATTTGACACCGAGCTCAGCAAATTGGTGTCTCCAAATCCACTATGCAGCGAATTTTGACGAAAGATTTGCATCTTCATGCATACAAAGTTTAATTGACTCAGGAACTGAAGCCAGCTGACCATGGATAGCGAAGGGAGTTCGTTAATTGGGTATTGGATAGACAACTTGAATATGCTGATTTTGGAGATAAAATCATCTTCAGTGACGAAGCCCATTTCCGTCTTGATGGCTTCGTCAATAGGCAGAATTGTCGCATTTGGGGTGAGGAAAATCCTCGAGTAATTCACGAGAAGCAACTGCATCCTCAACTTGTCACTGTGTGGTGTGGATTTTGGGCTGGAGGAATCATTGGCTCCGTCTCAAAATGTTCATTCGGAAGGTCCAATTTTTCGTCACATTTTCGAGCATTTCGGCCTGTATTCCACGAAGAACGCGTGTTATGTTACCCTGTAATGCTTCAATAGTGTTCGGCTTGTTCACATAGACTTACGACTTGACATAACCCCACAAGAAATAATCAAGAGGCGTTAAATCACAAGATCTTGGGGGCCAAATCGAAAGATTAGGCCCTCTACATATCCATTGTTTCACGAGCAGTGTGGCATGTTGCACCGTCCTGATGAAACCACATGTCAACTAAGTTCAACTCAGCCAATTGGGGCAAAAACAATTCCTTGCGGTTGAGTAACACATGCCCAATCGCTGAGAACGGCGAAGAATTGACTTTTCACGATCGTCATTAACACTGGTCGCTACGACTGCAATATTTTCTTCGGTATGCATTCTAACCATGCGAGTCGATGGTTTTATGTCCAACAAAGTAAATTTTTTTTCAGGTCGATTATGACGACCATAAAATGGTCGTATCAAACGATGCACATTTGGCACAAAGCACATATTTTGATAATAAATTTCAACGATTTGCAATCGTTGCTCGTTTGTTAGTCTTTCCATGATGAAATGGTAGAGTATACTGTACACTTTTCACTTTGACAGATGAACACCATTACCAACAAGTGCTGCCAACTTGAAAAACTTAAATCTTAAAAAATCAACCTATATAATACTTTGCTCCAGGGCAACTCTAATAGGTGTCACAGTTTTTACATTCTGCACATCGAATCTCTTTGACGATGATATCATTGTTATACGAGTATTTATTGGGGATACAAACAATCGGATAGAGATATAGTCTCGATAGAAAGTCCTGATATTCCAGGTGTGAATCCTTAAATCGTGACCTTTATAACTTTGTGCATGCCTCCAATATTTTGGCAATGCTCGTTCGTTTTTTTATTCTTTTGTTTTCATTGGGGCCCCCGACAACCACTAGGCTAGTGTACAAGTTGTGTTTTAGTGAGAGACGTTACCTACTTCCGCAAAAGACATCAGAGGTATCATGACAATCAGGTTGCATCATCTCATTTTAGATGCCAGCAGATAGATGTCTGACGGAAATACTTAGCCTAAGGTAGAAAGTTATGATCTGCTTGGGAAATTCTGTAGAAGACCCGCTTCTGGTTTCAGGCTCACCTACTACGCAATAACTACACTGATAATAAAAAACTAAATTTTAAATTTTTTTCACGAAAAAAATACAGGGTGGCGCAGGAATCGTGCTGTTGTCAACTATCAATGGGAACCTTTATTTAAAGATGCTGAAGGTTGAAGAAATACTGAAGAACTGCGCCGAAGACATATCCGTTTCAACAGCATTTGGTTCCTGCAATTTGGATCAACTGCACACATAGCCAGACCGAGCAGAGCTCTAACGAAAATTCCCAAACAAATTTATATCCTGAAACTCCACTTTCCACTGGCCCCCAAGGCCACCTGACCTGACTGCACCAGATTTCTTTTTTATGGGGTTATGTCAAGCAAGAGGTGTACTAAAGCGAAACCAAGGAATTTGACTGATTTGAAGCAGTCCATTGAGGCGATTTCGCAGTGAATAATTTTCTGATAAAGTGCATATGCGTGTATGAGTACGGAGGTCATTTACGATCTATTATATTCAAAACCAAATAATTATATAAAATAAAATTGCATTTTCTATATAATAAAAAATAATGATACATTGATTAAAAAAAATTGAAATACATTGATTAAAAAAAGATGTTTGAATTTCTTATTGTAGCATAATTGGTGCGCCTCCCTGAATAAACAGAGGATAAATTATACAAAGGATTTCAAACATCCTTGTTCAATCGAAAGTTTTTCTTAGTATAAAATAATTCTGTGTCCCTCCATTTTGTGAAACTGTTTTTTCAGCGTAGATTTTTGATTGGTTTTAATGTAGTAACAAAATTTGGATATTCAGAGATATTGCATTTCGAATCTTGTTTGATTGATATTTTTATATTTGACAATCGAAATTACAGATGCATCTGCATTTATTTATAATCTCGCAGGTTTCTGCGAAATCTCTTTTCTGTTACGAGTATTGAAAATAATATAGTGATATCTGGCCATAATTCCAATAAAGGTTAAAGTCTCGATCTGCCACAAATCCGGTAACAATATTTTAAACTAACAAATAAACACATTTATATTCTTAAACTTTTCCACGCAATCACAGTAGAGAAAATTTAGTTTTTTGGAATGTTGAAAACAAAACTTGCTCTAATGACTCTATACGTATCCTCAACTACATTCCAATCCCAGCAACTTCATAACAAATCATACAAATTAAAGATTCATCTACATCTATATGAAACGCTCCTACAAAATAACTGTTCCGAAATATTTATGTCGATTGTTATCCGCAACCCATTAGATTTTATAACTGCATTTGATAAATTCGCAGCCTTCTTAGCGTGAGATCACCTAACGTGATTCAATTCCTATTCGAATTCCACTCGTAAATATTCCCTCAATAGAAGTGACCGAATATTTATGGTTTTAATTCTAAATAATTATGTTATTATAGTATTCTACACAAAAATAAATTTGAAAGAGTTTAATGAAATCAATACTGGTTTTGTGTAGCAATCGGTCGCAAATACTGTCTTAAAGCTCGTTCTCACATCATAGTTGTTAAACGCGTGATTTTGAATGAGAAAAAACACGCAAGTATTTATTTTGCGGGAGCCCACTATTATTTTGTCGGTCGCATAACGTTGAAAACTTTGGAAACTTGCATATTCAAAAGCAAACGCTTGCATTAAATTGATTCAATTTTATTTATTTATGATAATTGAGGTTATGATAAAATCGCACAATATTGGCAATGTTCGCTCAACGAGCTAAAGCGGAATAATTTATTTTTCTAAACAATTTGTTCCCCTCGTTTACTGACAAAATAACTTTTTATGAATCATTTTCATTGGTTGAGTGGGTTGCAGTAACACCTCGCAGTTGCACAACTTCTATGTAATTAGCGTACGCAAGTATCATGTGATTTACTAAAGACTATCATTGTTTATTGCAGATTTCTCATTATTATCTCCATATGTACGTTTAGTATAAAATAGCTCAGTTAGGACATTGTCTATGTACGTATTTTCTCATTGTTACCTCCATAAGCACGTGGGAAAGACCGCATGATGGCTGGGATTTCATTTAGTATAGCATAACTTACTAAGCACATTGTCTATACACATAGAAGCCCTAGCATCGATCAAAATCATTGCAAAAAGGTCTCAAAACCAGCTATGTCTTTTAATAATTTTTGCCCATTGGGCTGTCAAAGGGAATCTTATAAATGACGAAGTGATTTGACTCTTTTAGGATTTGACTCTTTTTAGGATTTTACGTAGAGTATTTGTTTAGATGCCGATTTACCAATCTAAAGCCATATTGATAAGGTCTAATCGAGCCAGATAAAACGGGCTTTAGTCTTTCACAGGAAACACCCGAAAGAACTTTATGTACAATGGATAAAAGACATACAACACTTGGACCACCTTTTTCTAGAGGCGAAGCACAATGCTCATTCTCAATTTCCAATCAGCGGACATACATTCGCGTAGTTAAGTCGTATTTAGGAGGAACTGATGAATGTTCATTATTAACTCTCAAGCCACATTTGGAATATTTCAGTACAGACGATTAGTCCTTTCGGAGGACGATAATTGAGGCATTAAGCTTAATTCCTCTACTTAAGAATTGAGAGATTTGGGAAAATGTATTTCTCAATGGTTTCGCCTCGAAGTTTATTTCTTCTGTTTGAGAAGTCGTGTGGACTGATCTCATATTTTTCGTTTATTGTGCAGAGATTTGTTTGGCCCTATCATGATTGGTGAGATGCAATAAATTGCCCGAAGAAATCTGGATATTAAATGGCATTACTGCCAGGTTCTTGTGGATCTTATTTCCACATAGGTTTTTAATCATAAATTATCGCTTATGTAAACCAAACATACAGATGTCCAAGTATTCGAAAGATTTACAACGTAATCCACTTCTATCGGTAACTGCGCAATCCGTCCGTCGGCTGAGCGCTACCAATGTTCTTCGGCAAAACTGTCATTACCACTTGCTCCCAATTTTCAAAAAAAAAAAAAACATTTCAGTTGCTTTATTTTCAATTTATACATTTATTTTATGCTTCATTTCTTTTTTTAACTTATTTTTGCTTTTATTATGAGTTATCCTTAAATCCTTACATTGCTGTCTCAATTTTTTTTTCTCTTCTTATCTTTTAATGTCTATGTGTGTCTGTGTATTTTTTGCGCTTAATTGTAGTAGAAAAACATAACTAAGTTTAAAAAGAAAAACTGTATGTTAATCGTATATATACGTATATATATGAAAATACAAATTAATTTTTATGTGACAAAGCAGCAACATTCCAAAAAATAGAAGAGAATCGTAATGGTAGAGGAAAAGAAAGATCGGTCATAAAAAAAAATTTCAAATAAAATTCATATAAAATAAAACCTGATTATATTGTTAGGTTGCTAAACAATGTATTAGTATTGTTTTTAGAGTACTATGCTATGCTAAGAATTGTTTTATACAAGTTGGGACGTTGGCCATACATCTTATTGTTTCAACAGGGGATTGTGAAAAACTGCTACATTAGTGGTTGGGAAAATACGTGCGCCAGGGGAAAGTTTCTTTCTATAGCTTTAGAAATTTGAGGGAAAAGAGAGATATAAATCATTCCCGTCGTTTGTAATTTTTTATCTTTTATTTATAATGATACTTCTTTTTTAAGGTTTTAATTATTATAATCCTTTGTTTAATTTTTTAGTTTAACTACTTCCTACATACGCAAAATCATAGTAATGATCATAATACACATATATATGTATGAATATATATATATTATATAATGATAAAAGTAAACAAATCTATTTTTGTTTTCGGTATCTTTTTATATGTTAAGAAATTTATTTTAAAATTACAATATAATGGGTTGTTTAAATGTTATTCTTTCCTGTTTTCTTTTAAAGAGGGTTTAAGCCTAACAAACTAATGATAATGAAAGTATTTCTCATTTTTGTATTACTATTTGTATATTCCAACGTTTACAAACTATTCACTTTGTAGAGGAAGGAGGGTGTTTAGTGAATGAGAAAGGAGGTGTTGTAGGTGCCGCTACTTTATAAAGGACATTGGGGATATGGATACTTTAAAAACGTTATACTCATATACCAAGTAATAGAAATTATCAACAGTTATCAATTCTGTTTCATGGAAGGAAGGGGATTTATTTAATTTTGGTTGGTTTTTGTGTTTAATTTTCGTCTGATCATTTGTTATCTGTTTTCTGCTCTAAACTACTAACGTAACTAAGGGCGCCATTGGATTAGAAATAAAAAATATTTAAAAACTATATATATAGTTATTTTATGTAATCATATTTTACAACTTAAGTTACTAAAAAAAAATAATAAAGAACCTAAATCAATAGATGATAGATAAGCGTGATATTAAACGCTAAGATATTTGTTGACGTTGTTGTTATTATTTAAGATTAGGGGCATAATACACCATCTGTAGAAAAGCGTTATCTCTACGGTTTATCCGTCGATCATTACGGCCTACGTATAAGTAGGTTAATGCTCAGAAAGCTCTGACTTCGACATGGGCGTTATTAAAGATGTCTAAAAAGAGAGTAGAACAGTGGTTAGATATTAAATAAATCTAATTGCAACGACAATATTTTAAATTTCGTGCACTTTTTCGTGTGTTATTATACGATTAGTACTAGTTGCAAGCATAAAAAAATAAAGCAAGAAGAACAAGAGGATGCTCGCAGCGTGACGTCACATTACCTTCTGAAAGGTACCATCTTTTGGCTTACTTAGAAGGGAATTCATCATGTGGTCTTATTTCTATGGACGGTCAATGTTAACAATTTTTGTGTTATTTGTAAAATGGAAAAAATATCGTGTCTCATGCAGCGATCAGCGAAGCCTAGACCGACAAATCAAAGTTGAGTGGGGTAACGTTCATAGCATATCCGAAAACGAGTTTGAAGCGATTTCCTTTTTCTTTTTTATTTAATTGACTATTTCTAGTTCAAGGTATGTTCTCGAAATTGTGATTTGTTTTATAACAACCTCTTCAAATGTTTCACCGATTTCGAATCGGGCGGTTCTAGGTCCATATATTTACATTCTATACTAAAAGCAAACCGAGGCGTACCACTAAATCTGATTAGATTACTGAGTCGAACGACGTTTTCGACGAACATTACATATGGAGATGATAATAAGTTAGCACGTGTTACCTGTGTACACGTTAACATAGACAACATTGGTCGACAACTACAAGATGAAAACTACAGCAGCGTCAGTAAGTAGAAGGAATCGGCAAAATTGAATTAGTGATTAAACGGATACAAAACAAAGTTATCTGTTTCAATGAACACAGCTTATTGAAAATGTTCTAATTTGGTTCTAACGTAAATAGCATAATGCTGAAAATTCGATGGCAATTTCTTATAAACAGTTGACTAAGGAAACAATATTATTGGCAAATCCAGCATTGAACAGTTCTGTGAAAGGAATGAAAAACTGGGAATAACGGCATCATGTGAATCTTAAGTCCTATCAATTTTTTGCCGACGTACTCGTGGTCGAAAATTTCTGGGCGCTGAAATCCCATTAGACCCTTATAAAACTTTGCCAGAAAATTTAAATTTTCAGACAAATTTTTATTAAATCTGAAGTAACTTCCTTATTTTTTCAATCCGATTATTACTTCTATGAAATTGCTATAGACTAACCCCTTAAAGGCTCAAGATTTATGTTAGATTATACCGAATACTGTAACTTTTCCCAGTACTGGTGTAATTTTTAATATTAATGTTAGTGCACTTTCTTTGCATTTGAATGAAACCCTAAATAATTTCCAGATGTCTCATCGGATTTTCTAAATAAAAGCTAATCATAATTTCAAATACTACTTGATCCTTTAATGCATTCCAAACTTATGCCATGCAAGTGGTCCGTCATTGATTAAGTTGTGAAGTAGCTTTGAACACGGCTTTACACTCATTATTTCCATAAAAAATCCAATTCGAAATAAAATGGATCATTGCACAATTCTCTTTGTAGCTGTTTAGCTATAATGCTGGCACAAAATTTATAGACAATTACATTAATTTCTCCGAATTTACTTCAATTTATGTTTGCTTAATAGTGAAAATGAAATTGAAAATTAAATGAAATGAAAATTATTTAAGATTTCATAAAATTTGCATCAAAAACCACTAAATTCACCGACAATTTACTTCCTCTCCGACGTTTTCACAAAATTTTGCCATGCCAGATCGAGACTTAATATATAATTGTTCGTTTTAAAAACAAACGAGTTTAATATAATTAAATTCTCGAAATTTACCTGAATGTCAATCTTCCAACCGTCTTTATTTTCAGAAATGTTCAGCAATTGCATACGGCTTGTATTTCTACGTTTTAATCGTTTAAAGCAGCCACCCCTAATCCGTACCGATGGCTATTTTATCCGTGCCTGTCGCCGCTGCTGAGCCTACGTACAATAAGTAGCAAATCAACACATTACATATCAATTTAGTTCAAATAAAAACAACTACCTTCCGCTTCCTTATCCAATACACCTTCCGCTCCAGTCGCAGCGTCCAATACTTGCTGCTGTACTTGGACAATAGGCTGACCATCTTCTGTATACGATACAGAAACAGGAATACGTGTACCATCCTCACCAATGACATGGGCACCACCTTCGCCATCCTGTGATTGTTGTATGACCAATTGTCCTTCAGCATTGAGCAGAGAAGCGTCAATTAATTGCGTTTCATTGTTTTCTCCCTGTACCAAGACCATTTGGCCGTTGGCATCAGTCATCATCTGCAGAGTTTCACCATCGAGACCTTCGCCGGACTGCAAGACACCCACGGACTGCAAGAGTTGTTGAATCTGTTCGGGATCTTGTACGAGGATTTGATTACCCTCCGCATCGGTAATTATGTGATTATCGAGTTGCAGCAGTTGACCACTTTCGTTGAGTATGAATTTAATTTGGCTTCCATCAACTTGTGCTTGCATTGCAGCCTCGTCCAGCTCCATGGCGACATGGTGTTCCCCAGTGGCTTCTGAGGCAGCTGCAGCAGCAGCTTCGGCGGCTGCTAATTGCTGTTCTGGCGATGCATGCTCGCCTCCTTCACCAATGGGAGTTGCTTGATGATGCTGCCCCTGTTCCACTGAGCCTGTGGCCGCTTCTTGAGAATTATCTGAGGTGGCATCAGCATGAGTTTCAGCTGTAGCCTGCTCTGCGACTACTTTCTGTTCTGACGAACTAATTGTGGCTTCAGATTCGGCAGTCTCGTGTTTAGAGGATTCTTCTTCCATAGCAGGTTTTTCAGATTCTTGCGTTGTTGGTGGACCATCTTCTTTTGATTTTGAATCGTCGCTGCCAGATGTTGAAGTTATTGGCTCTGATGTCGTTGTTGTTGCTGGATTAGTGGTTGGTTCATCGTTGTCATCGTCTAAACTGGGCATACTGACAGGGCCAGTCGCCGCTGGATGACTTGCAGCAGATTCTTCCTTTGGATCGGAATTCGAGGACACGGCTGGTGGTGTCGCATTGCTGGCAGAGTGTGTAGATTCATCGGGTTGATCCAACATAGGCATATCTATGCTGACTGATACTGGAGCTGTGGTGGTAGTGGGTGTGTTCTTTATTTGATCTTCCACGCTGGTCGTGACTGCTGCGCTTTCCTGTCCCGGCAATGTGATGTTAAATGTTATGCCACCTTCGGTGCCCGCTTGCGAAGTTATGACCACTTGATCGCTATTGCCGCCAGCAGATGATGTGGTTGTGACAACGGTGCCATTGTCACCCTTATCGGAATGCATTTTTTCAAAAATGCTTTCAATGTCCGCTTCCGATATGGTGGCCCCTGCAGCACTCATCGAGTTCGACTGTTGTTGCGGCTGCTGTTGATGGTGGATATTTAAATCTTGACTATGATGTGACAATTCATTGACATCTTGCTGAGCGGCCTCGCTCAGCATGGCAGCCGCATTGAGAGCGGACAAATTGTTGCCACTAGCACTGTTCTTTTTATGGACCGCTGAGGAGGATTCGCCTCGCCTATGTGTTTCCATATGTTGGTTGTAGTAATTTTCCTGTATGAAGGTCAAAGAGCAAACGCGACACGAAAAGAATCGTATGTCATTGGCTGCAGTGGCACCCGTAACATCGGTTGCTGCTGTAGTTGCCACCGAAGTGGTGGTATCGCTCAAGGCCTCATCAATAGTTTCTTGGAGCAGCTTCTGGGTAGTCAACATATTTTGCGAAGGTTGTGGTGTCTGCTGTTTAATGGTGATCATTTGTTGTTGCTGCTGCACTTGCACCTGTTGTTGCTGCTGCTGCTGATGCTGCTGCTGTTGCTGATGATGCTCCTCGAAGTGCTTAACGAACATTTCCCGCTTGGGGAATGACATGGAGCATGTGCCGCACTTGATGGCATTGCCTTGATGTTGTTTGGCATGGGTGGTGGCCGCCTCACGTGTCTCAAAGCGCTGAGCGCACAGGCGACACTTGAATGGCTTCGTTTTAATGCCCGCCATGTGTTTGCGCATGTGCTCATCGAACGTCGGCTTGTCCGTGGACTTAAATTGACAGTGGTTGCATGTGTATAGTGCAGTAGTTGTACCCGGCGGCGCTTGTGCATTCACTGCTGATGTTATAGGATCCGCTGCTGGTGCGGCTGCGACTTGACCCACGGGCAGTGTTGTGGTGCTGGTTACCACCACATTTGTACTGTGATTGATTTCCATATGCTTGCGCAATGCCTGTTCGCTTACGAAGTTGATGTGACACACCGCGCACGTATTGTCCATGGGTGTGTTGTGCTCACGCACCATATGCTGCTTCATCGCACCGAAATTGGGGAAGATTTTCTTGCAATTTTTGCATTGGAAATTCTGATGTTTGCATGTCTCGTAGTGGGTGTTGAACAATCGCATGTCGGACGTTTTGTAATCGCACGAAAGACATTTATAAATTTTGGTAGTTTTACGCTGAAGCGTCTGAGTTCCGGCCGACTGTTGTTGAATGGCGTTAGTTGGCGCTGCTGTGGAAATTTTCATTTGTTGTACGGCACTCACTGAAACGATCAGAAAGAAAAATTAAATTAATAAATTTAAGATTTAAGATTTATTTAAGACATTTCTTGATCCGATTAACAATTAAATAAGAACTATTTACAAACAAAAAGAATTAGTGCTATGCAATTAAAATGATAATTTACGTTGATGATAATTTTAGTTTATATATATATATACATCTATTTAAATTGTCTTAAGATCATTATAGATACTAAGGAATTTATTGCTGCGTAATACGCATTTTTGGCATAAAGGCTTAGCATTTTTTTTTTTTTTTTTTTTTTTTTGTTTACACGACGTCGTATCTGACGCCCCATATATTGATGGAAAAAAACCCTTATCATGCAGAACTTCAAAACTGCCGCCTTGGGATTACTAATTAAGAGCCTTCCACTAGCATACATAAAGGATTAATAGCTCAAAACCGGCCGGTCTGGCGAGGCTGTCAGCAGTTATTTATTTAGTAAAAGGTTTGCCATTTACGAATATGGATCGTTGAACAATCGAAGAAGCCTAGAAATAGTTAAAACTTGCTACAAAAGTGATGATTCAAACGTGATCGTCATAACGATCTACTGTGCACGAAATTGGCAGGATTACAAAGAAATTTAAAGAAACTGGAAGCATTACAGATCTGGTAAGGCCTGTGCATCATCGCAATGTACGCACTGCCGAAAATATCGCTTCTGTTAGTGAAAGTGTGGCGGATAGTTCGAATCAGGGTGTTATGGCCGTATGATAACAGATTTATTGCTTAATCGCAAACAAAATTGTCCATTTTTGAAACATGTTGTCCCTGGGAACGAAATATGGATTCTTTACAACAATGGCAAGGAACGAAATCCTATTCCAAAGGTAAACGCGCCAATACTTCAATAATTTATCGTCCATTTGGTGGCATCTTAAAGTTATTTTTTCCAAGAAATAAATCTGTATAGTTCTCATATGGCAGCTTCGAAATTTCATTTATTCCAGAGTCTGCAAATTTTTGGAGTAGAAAATCCTTCAACACAAATCAGGGCATAAAAACATTTTTTGATTCTTAAAATCTGAGATTGGCAATCTTGGCCTTCTTCGGCACTGTTTCGACTACATTCTTCTGGAACGTCTTATTTATAAGAAACTAAATTCTTCCTAGAAGCTCTCTATAACAACTTAGCTCCTTCATAACTTTTAAATGTATACATTTCTAAAACAAATTTCATTTTGTCTTTTCAATAGAATATCTTATTCTCTCTTACCTGCTGCTCCACTATTTAACTTTTGCATCTTATTCGGTGGCGCTTGTAACGCTGATATATTATTGGTAGTGGTTGTACCACCACTGGCAATTGTCACTGTTGAAGCGCCGCTACTAGCATTCGTTCCGCCACTATCATCATTTAATCCATACTTCTTGTGCAGCAGATTCATTAGATTTGTCTTCACACGCTCCACATCATTCTCCAAACGATCCAGATAATTGATCAGATTTGTACATCGCGAACAAACAACATCCTCAACGCTGACAATGACCATGAACGCATCTCCTACCAATTGACCAATTTTATTGGGAAATTTTGTCGATGTATGCGAGGTTTGCATTTCTGTCAATGAATGTTGAGCCTGATTGGCGCCCAGGTTGTCGTCGCAAACATAGCAGCGATTAACGGCTGTTACGATTTGTTGCTGCTGCTGTTGTATGTTATTGGATAGTCCCGAGGACACTGTGGTGGTTGTGCCCGACACGCCAGAGCCAACGATTTTGTGTCTAAGAATGCGTGACTGATTTGGTCCAGTAACGGTGACTGCTCCACTCGAGAGTAGATTGTGTATTTTGCGTACTGCACTATTCATTTGATTATTATTCATTTTGGGGTACAATTTTATTGCTAGTGGTGGAGATTATTGGGTTGCCTTAACTGTGGTTATTGTTGTTCCTTTTTTTGTTTCTACTTCTTTCCGTTCCCTTTTTTTGTGAAAGTTGATTTCAATTAGACAAACAAAAACACGATAATACATTAGCCTGGAATGAAAGCAAAAGACGATAAGCAAAATGTTAAAAGATGGCCATTAAAAAAGTGTTTTCAACAAAAGTTAAGATTTTCAACGTATTTTGTGGTGGAAAACAAAACCCATTCCGGATAATATTTTAAAATAATGTGTTAACTGAATCTTCCATATATCTTAAAATATATGAGACAGCTTGAAATATATTAAAGATTTATGAATAAATTACGATTAGACATCAAAAATAGCATATCCGCAATAAATTTGGCATAAATATCGACTTTTCAATGTCTACGTTACCAGAATTATCTACAAGCAATTTAGTGAAAGAAAAATTATTTTGTTTATTTAGTGTTCAACTTCTAGTGAAATAACAAACGCTGGATATGTTCACTGCAAATTTGAGCAGATATGGCATACATATATCAGACGACCGCAAAATACTAGTCTTAAGCGCGTTCTTCTAGACCGTCGGGTCTACGACTTAAATGCAGCCATAACGCTTTTCGCATGAACGTCGTTTATGACCATACGATAAAGAATCCTCAATGTTGTGTTCCAAAACACGTTATCTCATGCAAGAGATGCTTAGAAAACACAAGGAGACAGTTTTCCAGGAAAGCATGTAGTTTTTCCCACTCCGTGTCCTTAACATTAATGTTATTATTACAGCAACTTAAGAAGATAACACGCTAACGGATAGGTTTGACAGATTTAACATTTTTGGGAAAAATTTCAAATATTTGGTATGAAAACTTAATCAAATTATATGAACAAACAAAATATATTTGACAATATAAATTGTAGAATTAGCCACCAGAGAACTCGAAAATATCGTTAAAAATCTAAGTGACCAATAAGCGCTACTATTACCTAAGGTTGCTTGCTAACATTAAATAACTGACAGATTTTATCATTTTAAATGAAGTAAAAAAAAGTTAGTTATTAAATATAACATCTAACATAATACCACCACATTAAATTTTAACTCCATTTTCTTAGCAGGATTCTATGAATCGTATTTTGACTAATCCACTTTTTGTAAAAAAAAAAAAATAGAAAAGTCGAAATCGAATTTTGTTTTCTGAAAAAATCGAAATGCCGAATTTGTTCTGCAAAAGCCTTGATGCCAAGTTATAATGCTTTCGGTCTGTTCAAACTTGGTAGACATATATAAATACAGCACGTTCAATATCAAATTCATTAAGTTTTCAAATTTAATAACGAATAAAATACTCCACGCAATCATAATTTCGAAATTGTTATAATAAATTTGTTGATAAATTATAACATCTAACTGTTATAATAGACTTTCGTGCTGAATCCTGACAGAAAAGGAAGGTTAGTTAAACAGATACGTCTGCATTGTGAAGGGAATGACGTACTTAATTGCAGAATTTTCGAGGAAGTTAGTTGATTCGACGAACAAAGAGCCTACACGTATGGCTTGCCGTACTTTAACTACAACCATGGAATGGTGATAGATTGCTTGTAAACAGCTAATTTTAGGCAAACAATCTTTGATGTTGTGTGTAATAATGCTAGGGGATAAACCTGTTTTGAGAATCGTCTTCGAAAGTTGAAGGAATTGTGTAATCGTTATTGGAGAATATTCGGTGTCATGTGAATCAAGCTGTATGAGCTGTTTGCCGGCATCGACGTGGTCAAATAAGCGAGTAGATGAAAATGCTTCACTTTCATTTGACAACGAAATTATTGATCGGCACAGAAGACGCCGGCCAAATCCCTATAGGAAAGACAACATTTATGAAAATGTCAAATCTTTGTGAGGCGATTTGGAAAAGAAGCGCAGAAGACCCAAAGCACTTGCAATTCCGTCTGGTGTGTGCGTGTGGTTTATTGCCGATAATCTACTCGTTCAAACGGTCATCTAAGTAAGCACACCTACAGGATTTGGCCGATATTAGTAAGATTGGAAAGCTTATTGGAATAAAAAGAACTGACGGCTAAAAATTAAGATGTTCAAAATGAAATTTACAATACCCCGAGACAGCTTCTTTAGAACAAGTAAACTCAAATTCAGGGGATTTCCCTGTTGTCGTAAAAAGCTAGAAACTACAGGTTCTAACTCAATGAGAGATCCTAATGTTGGACCACATCACAGCTTGTTTTTTAGACATCACAAGGCCCTAACGAATGAATAATCCGCCCGCCTTACATAGAATAATTTTGCTTTAATTTATCATTGCTTCAATGATACTCCTCTATTTCAGATATAGGGCAATTTTTTAAGATTTAAGTTTTTCAGGTTGGCAGCACTTGTTGGTAATGGCGTCCAAACGTCATTTGTCAAAGTGAAAAATGTACAATATACTCTGCCATTTCATCATGGAATGACGAATGATCTACCACAACATCTAAATTTTGGTGAATGGGCCTTACAAAAGCTCAATGAAAATCCGCAGTTTTATCGAAAAATTGTGTTCAGCGATGAGGTTCATTTCTTGCTGAACGGATACGTAAACAGGTAAAGCCGTCGCATCATGAGTGATGAACAGCCACATGTCATACATGAATTACCGATGCATCCCGAAAAAACGACAGTGTGGTGTGGTTTATGGGCTGGTGGCATCATCGGTCCATTTTTCTTCAAAGACGACCGTGGAAGAAACATTACCGTCAACGGCGAACGATATCGAGAACCACGATACGCTACTTTTTTTGCCCTAATTGACTGATTTGAACTTATTTGACATGTGGTTTCATCAGGACGATGCACACTGAAACAATGGATATGTTGAGGGATGAATTTGGTGAGCAGCTTATCTCTCGATTTGGACCTTTGAGTTTCCCCCAAAATTTTGTCATTGCGAACACTATTGAAGACTTACAGGAACTTACCGAAATGCTCGAAAAAGTGACGCAAAATTGGACCTTTCGAAAGGACATTAAATTATCTTTAAAAATTAAATGGCAAAGACCAATTTACCGATTCCAATAAAAAAATTTTAATATATGATCGATTTAAAAAAAAACTACGATTAAAAAATTTCCCCATATATAAAGGTAGACGCAGATTTTGTAAGCCATTTTTAAACACAGACGCCTCCCGTTAAATTTGAAAAATTGGTAGGGAGGGAACTGATGTTCATTGGACTAGGTAAGGTTTTATATACACAATGGCATATAGTCTTATAACAATTTAAAAAGGTAAAAAAGACAAAATAGAATTTTGTAAAACCTTCGAAATAATCATATCTTACTGTTATAGATTCCAGCAGAGAAATAAAAAGGCTTCCATGTTGCCACTAATAACTGAAGTCAAAAAGAGTCTCAGCTATAACTAACCAATTTAAAACTTTTTATCTGATGAGATGCAATGATAATGCCACAGCACATTAACTTTCTTGAACCAGCATGATTCAAATCATATAACACAGCTCGTTAAATATCAATTAATTGTTGTGCAAAACGTAACGATATTATACAGGGTTGCCCATATTCGACGGACCCATCTGGCAACGCCATAACTTTTGACAGAGATGTCAGATCGCTTAATGACATACCGCGTTTGAAGCGTCAGTCCAAGCAGATTTTTACCATGGAACAATACACGCCACGCGAGCGCTCTGAAATAGTTGAAATTTACATTCAACAGAAGAAGTCAATTGTGAAAACTCAACGTGCTTTTAAAATATTAAAAAATGTGAGAAGTGCGCCTTCTAAGAACACCATTAAGCGTTTATACGAAAAATTTTCGACTGGTGAGGCTCTTTCTAATCCGAAGAGGCCAAATAAAAGTCGACCAAGGCGATCGGCCGAGAATATCGCTGCCGTACGAGCCAGTGTTGAGAGGTCCCCAAGAACATCCCAAAAACGCCCTTCGCAGCAGTTGGGCATGGTTCGGTCCACTTTACAACGGATTATTCGCGTTGATTTGCATTTGTTCCCGTACAAAATTCAATTGACGCAAAGATTGTTGCCTGCGGACAAGCCTCGTCGATTGGAATGGGCCCAACGAGTCATCGAAATGGCCGATGATGACGAGCAATTTTGGAACAAAATTATCATGTCCGATGAAGCCCATTTCACATTGAATGGGACCGTAAATAAGCAAAATTGCCGTATTTACGCCACTGAAAATCCTCAGGAGATTCAAGAATTGCCTCTTCATGACGAAAAAGTCACAGTTTGGTGCGGCGTTAGTGCGAAAACGGTCATTGGGCCGTTTTTCTTTCAAAACGAAAATGGTCATGCTGTTACCATCAACCAGGAGCGTTATCGCGACATGATGACCAATTTTGTGATGCCAATTATTCGTCGAAAGCGTATGAGGCAGTTCTGGTTTCAACAAGACGGCGCTCCACCGCACACAAGTCGCATAACAATCGATTTTCTGAAGAATTTGTTTCCGGGCCGTTTGATGTCGAAAAGTGGTGATTTGGACTGGCCACCGCGTTCGCCCGATTTGACGCCCGCTGACTTCTTGTGGGGACATTTGAAGTCAAAGGTTTACGTTAACAAGCCAAGGACCGTAGAAGAGCTCAAGGACAACATTCGTGAAGAAATAGCCGCTATTCCGGCCGAAATGTTGACGAAAACGATGGAAAATGCTGCAAAAAGGGCACAATACGCCATCAACGCCAGAGGCGGCCATTTGAGAGATATCATATTCAAAAATTGATGTAAACAAATCTACTTGGAACAAATTAAATGAATAAGATTGCCAACCGCCAAATTTTTATTTTTTTCTTTGATTTTTTTTTTAAAAAACATGGGTCCGTCGAATATGGGCAACCCTGTATTAACTCGGATCACTTATTACGAAACAGCTGCAATCAAGTGATGAGTTTTATTCACATACCAGCAGGTTGCCCAATATCAAAGTTAAACACACCTATGTGAAATCCATTAGACGGTTCGAAAGCTTGTCAATTTATAAGAAATTATACAAAGCTTATATCAACACAAACTGAATATTAACCATATCTAACTAATACCTACTGTTATCGTAATGTGGTCATGACGTTACCCTACGACATTATCACTATCTTTTATAAGTTTCGTTGTAAAATATATTTCAGTAGATAAATACAATTTAATCTATATATCCTACTCTTTGCACGATCTGGTGGCTACGAATGTGAAAGAAAAACGTATCAGTGCGCTTATCAAATACACATATCGCACCCTAAATACAAAAGGGGCACAACTCAAAAATTGCCAAAATCTACTTTTTCCCATAAACTGATTCACATTGCACATCACTAACTACTATAAAAATTTCCGTCTCATCACTATCTGCTTTAACTGGAAAAATGCCGTTATGTCTATTTTTATGTCAAGTGTGTTGCTTCTGCACGATCACGGTTTTTTGCCTCTACTGAATAATAGAGACTTTTGAGTTGTGTCCCTTTTGTATTTAGGGTGCGATATGTACATATTTCTATCAGTTTTAACATAAATCTATTAGGCGCAACTCCCAAATCTCTGACATTTTAGAATGGACAACTTAGTAAAACGTCTAACAAAATAATAAAAAAAAGGACTAAAGGTTCTCAACTGACTTTTTTTTTTTTTGAAAAACTCAAGGATAAGTTTCCTTTCAAATTTTTCTGAGAGAACTGAAAACTTTCTTAAAAAGTTATAAATAATCCAAGAAAAAAAAAACAGTTCTCGTGCTTGGAGTTGGCAAAGAGTGACTTAAAACATAAAAGTATACAAGACAGAAACTTGGTCAAGTAGGAATAACACATAAAAGAGAATATTAAAGGGGTACTTAGGAAAAGAAACAAGGCTCCTCCTGTTATATTAAAAACAACTTCAATTGTTATAGGAATTCAATAAAAAAAAGGAAACGATCAGAGCGAGCGTCGTCATTCACATCTTCTCGACCTTCTGTGAAAAGCTTGTACCACTTGTAAACATTTGTTTGACTCAGAATACTCTCACCGTATGTCACTGTCAAAATTTCAAATGTTTTTGAGCACTTAATTCCATTTCTTACACACAATTTGATGCAACTTCTTTTATCCATTTTTTTCGATAGCAGAAAATCGCCGAACACGCAAAACACTTGCCTTATTTATATCTCTCACAAACAAACTAAACATGCTATATGGATAAAACCGTCAACACATCTTCGAGACGACATAAATAATAATCGAAAGTCAAATGTACGTAAGCCCGCGAAATTTTAAAATTCACCTTATTTTTTGAACACACATCGTATTTTCCTATATGAAAAGTAAATTTTTGTACACTAGAATTGCATTTATATATTATTTTATGTATGTACAACGAGGACCGAAACCAGCCCAGCCATGTCTACATTATTTTGAGATTGTAAGCGACCTGTCAAAAAATACAAAAAAAATTGAAACCAGTTCAGGAAGAGTATATTACTTATTCTAGGTATATTTATTTATTTTATAGGTGTTCCAAAAAAAACTTTGCTACTTTACAATATCAGCCACATCCCGTGAATTACAACCAATTTATGCGAGTTTATGTATTCCAGATTTAATGGCCCTTAACTCGGTAAGTTTACAAATGAAGGGATTTCTTTTTATTATTCTTTTCTTTCTTGCCATTAGGATTGAAAACAGCAGGACTGTACCGTCATTATATAAAGATAATACGCGACTTATTAAATATTATGTTCAAAAATTTAAAATTTGGACAAATTTGAGCATTGACGTTCTTCCTCTTAGGAATTCTTGAAGCACAATAATTCGCTTGCAGTATATGTACATATGTTAAATAAATGCATCCACATTACTTCCTACTACTGAAATAATTGTATTTTGAGGCTTGCTTCCTCAACACAGACGCATAGATCTCCTTCGCCTACGATACTATTGTTAATGTGAAAACCTCACAACTTTTGTTTACCACATCTATCTAAGGATGCAGTTTCAATGTCTTATGAAATTCCAGAAATGTGGTCAAAAAAATCACCCTTACTTTCTAAGCCTGTTTTTAATTTAGTTATTAGTGTGCGCTCATCAATCCAATATGCACCACGTTTGGCAACCCTTATTTAAACAGCTTGTCAAAAGCAAGAGCAAGAATAATAGACAAGAATGCAAGATGATTATAACGTGTGTATGTGTGCATGTGCGTGTTTTTGTCCGGCAGCAGAGCAATGTAGCTGTGTTAAATGGGCAAAGAAAAAAAGACGGGTGTTCGCTTTTCGTTAAGTTGAATGGTTTCGTTCAATTTAGTAATGACAAATGTTGCTGGTCGTGCGATTGGTTGTGTGTGGGGTTAATGTTTCGTGAGAACAATAAACGAAACGCAAAATCATAGCGTAAAATAGCGAGAAAAGAATTTCATTTCAATGAAATTTGCAAAATCAGAAAACAGGAAAAACAAACGTGTGATGGAAAAATGTGGAAATAAGAGAAATCTAGAATAACAGACCAATTTTTTCGACACGGCAAGAACACACAAATATACAAGTGATGAGCAGAGCTCGCAGCTGGTACTCTTTTGGCACTGACGAAAAGTACTGAAAAACCTTCGGCGCTGCCTCTGATTTTATTTGATGAATCCATATCAGCATCAGTATGTTACATTAACACAACACAAACTCACAGGCTTTTCATACGATCTGTGCTTTCAAATGTTTGTCAGTTGACATTTCTGCTCCCACTATTAATACGGTTCTGCAGTAGTTGTTTTTTTGATGCCACCACAGGTTTCCGATATATTTTTTAATTAAAATCCAACGTCCGAACAATTCATCAGTTTCCTTGACTTCCTGACTTAATCCCGAATTAGTGACCGCTGCGCAAATTCGAAATTTTTAAATTGGATTTTTGCAAAAATGCTTGCGCCCAATGAAAGAAAAAAATTATTTGTTCATCTTTTTGGTGTGCCCAAAAAAAGCTGTTCTCAAGATGTACGATTTTTTAGATTTTCTAACCCGAAATTTAAAAAATTTTTTATTTTTGAAAAAGGGGGCGATGAACACACTTGTAATTGTAAAATAAATATTAGGTTTGTAATTTAAAATTTTCTTATATTAATTCTATTTTGCTTTGGTCATGTGCCCCTCCCTTCCACGATTTTGTTAGAATGTCTAAATTTATATTCAAAATTTGTTTTTATTCTTTTTTAATATCGCATCTTTTGCAAAATTTACTTTTTTGAGCAATTATAATTTTCAATATCTGATATTTCAGAACACATTTTTAACAAAGATATGTACATACATATATATATAATATATGTATCTATATTATGTATATGTATATATATTTATATAGCCTATATTACATATGTATATGTACATAAAAAAAGTAAAAAAAATTTTTTTTTAAATCAGAATTTTTTTTTAATAATTTGTTAAGACAAATTTAAGAATAAAAAACCGGAACTTTTCCAGACAAATCTTCCTGAAGGAAAATACAATTTGAGAAATAATTTCAAAAAATCAAATTTGAAAAAAAGTACAAACAAGAGATTTTGTGGAACAAAGGAAATGTCTTAGAATAGTTTTCAGCAGCAGAGTTGTCTTGAATCGTCATATAAATTATCCATATGCGAAACTAATCCTCTTCTTACAGACTGGCGTTACAGCAACAAGTCTTTGAAAAATTAATCTTTAATTTATTGATACCTGTCATCCATCACCTGACGCATCTGCGCCTTACTTTCAAATATAGAAAAATTGTTAAATACTAAAGTTAGACATAAGTTTCGTTACCTTGCCTGTAGCGGCGTATGAAAAGATATTTTTGTTTTTTTTTTTCATTCAATAAATTGTACAAATGAGTTGAGTCTTTCTGATATATTACTTATTTATTTCTGGCTTGTAATTTAAAGCCTTCCGGCCAATTATAAGTAAATTGCAATATGCAACAATTCATCATAATAAAAATTAAAAATAAAATTTATAAAAATATAATATGGCATATAATAATATAATATAACATTATGATCATTGAAGAAAAAAAGTATGAAAAAAAAGTATGGAAAAAAAGACTAATTCAAAAGTTAGAAGGTAATCGGAATATAACCTTTAAATATAAGATAATCGGTATGTAATAAAGGCTGCCCACAGTTTAATTGAAAACAAAATTTTACAGTAAAGTCTGAAAGTGTTGTAGGGTGTGCCTTTTGTAAGAATCAGGAAATAATTTAAAACTTTTTAAATGACTTGGTAGTAAATTGTAAATTCGAGCTACTCTTACTACAAAAGCACGACCCATGAGTGTGGTTATTTTAGGAATAAGAAGCTGCTTATTACGAGTGGAATGTGAAAAATTAAATGAATTAAAAAGAAATTGAGGACTACACAATCGAACAACTTTATAAAATAACAGCAAAGACCTAAAATCTACATAATTTTTAAAACTACAACCCAAGAAACGCTTAACATACGGTGTTATATGAACACGACGCCTCAGTGAGTATAAATATCTCATACTAGGCATGATATAAGCATGAACCAATTTCTCCTTAATCGATCTGGGCAACACTAAGTCGGTATTATAAAAACTTCGCAGTGAATAATTTAAACGTCGGACTACATTATCCACATGATAGTTAAAACTTAGTTTGTTGTCTAAAACTACTCCCACACAATGTACACTTTGGACCACTTCAATACGTGTGCCACGATAAGATAAATTCAGGTTTAAATCACGATTAGAAAAAAGCATAGCTTTTGTTTTTGGAATGTTAATTGAGAGTTTATTTTCCGTCATCCATGAGCAGATCAAATTTAACGCATAATTAATATTACTTTGCAAGACATCATCAAACTGATATTCTCCCTTAAAGAGCAATTGAACATCATCTGCAAATGAATAGGGAATACATGTATCATCGAGGATACTAAACAGGTCATTTAAGTACAAAATAAAAAGTATTGGGCCAAGTACCGAGCCTTGAGGAACACCGCTTTGGACAGGTAAAACAGAAGACAACGAATCATTGACAACAACATATTGACTCCTACCGTATAGGTATGATGAAATCAATTGACAGGTATTAACGTCGAAATTATAATTGGTGTATAATTTATTCAACAAGACACCATAATCAACACGATCAAATGCCTTTTCTAAATCCAAGGATAATAATACACAAACTTTTTGACCATATACTTCTTTCCTTATGGTATCTGTAAGACCAATAAGTAGTCCAGTGGTATTCCTATAATTTCGAAATCCACATTGACAGTCGTTCAGCAACGACTCACTTTCAATGAATCGCAATAACTGACACTTTAGTATGTGCTCCAAAATTTTTGACAATATGGGAACTAATGAAATTGGTCTCAAATTTTCGAAATTACTGGAATCATTTTTCTTTTTAATTGGGATTACTTTAGTTAACTTCCACTGAACTGGAAAAGAAGATGTCATTATGATCGTGTTAAATAAGTGCAAAATATGGCATGAAATTAGTGGAAAAATTATTTTCAAAAATTTCAATGACAGACCATCTGCCCCTGGAGCATTAGACTTAATAGAAGAATACGCAGACCACAATTCATCGAAGGTAACACACTGAAAGGAGAATCCATCATTCACCGATTGCGGTATGGGATACGTAGTTACGTTTAGTTGGTTGCCAACAAAATGCGTGTTAAGTTGCTCAACGTCAATATTGTCAAAATTACCTTGATTGCAAGTATCACCTATCAAGCCATTCTCACTAATGCGATTCCACAGTGTTTTAACAGAGACAGTGTTTTCGAAAAGTGCAGCATGCGCCTCAATTTTCAGTTTTCTACTGACACTTTTGCAACGATTTCTGGCCCTGTAATAAATTTTCCAGTTAACATCAGTGGCATCATTAATATATTCAGCAAAAGCTAAATCAAGTATTGAACGGAGGTAAAGAATTTGTGGCGATGAGTACCATTTATCATGCGACGTACATATCTTTTTCTTTTTAAGTGGTATAACAGAATGGATAAAGGACAAACCAGCCATAAGTATATTTAACTGACAATCAACATCACTTGTAGCATACATATCTGAAAAATCAAATAAGACAGTAGTGCTACTCAGCACTTCTGGACTTACTGACTTATAATCATAAAACTGAAAAACATTTTTATCTTTACGTTGAACTTTAACATTTAAAGAAACAAAAATAAAGGCGTGCTTTGAAATAATAGGACAATAAAACTGATCCGAAAATTGCACGTTGGCAGGGTGAGACATTAAGAAAAAATCAATCAAGGAAGATGATTGATGAACTACATCAAAGTGTGTTGGCATGATGTTATGATGAACAAAAATGTTCATCCTAGCGCATGTCTCCCTCACCTGACTAGAATGTCTCATATCAAATAAATTCTTATTGAAGTCACCCATAATACAAATGTCAGTATATCTTTCTATTACATCGGATATATCATTCTCAAAAGAGTTAAAATCTCCATGAGGTAAATATACTACACCAAACAATAATTTACGACCACCTGACAACACCTCAATAAACAAGCTCTCAACTACGCCATAGTTACTACTTTTATATACCACCCTATACCTTAAATTGTTCGAAATATACATAGCTACACCACCGCCTCTCTGAATCGGACGATCATTTCTGCAGCACGAATAGCCCGAAACTCTTATACAATTCGAGGATGTAGATGGTTTGAGCCACGTCTCACTGACTCCCACAATATCCAAGACACTGTTTTCTAATACATTTCTTATTTCTGATAATTTTATAGAATTTGGAGTAAGATGAAAACTTTGACAATTAAAATGCGCAACACTCAGGTTGTCAGAAAAACTACATAATTTAGAACTAATATACCGATTATCTTTAACAGAATTTTCATTAGCAAAATTCATATAATTAAGTCTATCGAAAAAATAAATTCAACAATAAATAGAGACGCACGTAATGTGCATATTATAAAAATTTATCAATTACTACTAGAGGAAACAAATAACGGATTTTCTATGCTTGAACCAGGAGGTGCTTCATAATCTAATAACCTACTACATTCCCGAGAGGTAAAGGTTCTAGCTATGCCATCATTAAAAGTAATTGTAGCCTTTGGCAGGTCACCATTAATAAAGCTGTACTTTTTTATCTTATTCTGACTACGTAACCTACGACATACGTGAACCAAGGCGGCAGCATCTGGAGTAAGGTGATCATTTAAGAATATCCTCGAACGTACATCCGTATCCACAACATCATTTAGGCGTATTGGGGGCCGTCGGTAGTAATTAGAAATATGTAATTAAGTCTCTTTTATTACTTATTTTCCCTGATTTTGTCAACAATTTGCTCTTTATTTTAATGGAAAAAAATTGGAAAAATTATCAGTTAAGGACTTTCTTAACAAATAGGCAAAAATGACCATTTTTGGGCTAACAAAATAAATAGGGATAAGAATCAACATGGACAAGCTAATAATTATTGAGGAATTGGAAGCTAACACTGCTCGCGTCGTTCGCAAAATAACAAACAAATTACTCGATTATGCCTCATGTGATTATACATATAGATTGATCCTCAGAAGAACAGCCACAAGTATGATTTCACTAGTATGATAATTTCATACTTAGTGAATGCAATAAAAGTAACTTAAGATCCTATGAAAACAACGCAAAGGAAATATATCGGCACTAAGGAAAATATCTGCATAATGCGTAGTATGTGGTATCAAAATAGCATGACCATTATTAGTATATTTTATGCAAATTACCCAAAGAATCCCGCATCCAAATATTTTAGGTAAATTGATATTTTTTTACTAGCCTCAATTTCCAATTTTAGTTGCAAAATACGACTATATCAAAAATAAGACTTCGCCACAATAAGCCTCAGAGGAATTCGATCTGCGCTATGAAAATACTAGTTACGATTTTGAAACTGCAACCTTTCTTATAATTTCGTTTTATAACTAAATCAAATTTTAAACATATCATATATGAATCACATAGATCTTGAAAATTACGGTCCTAATTCACCGCCTGACAAAGCCTAACGATGTTAAAAAATTTAGGAAATGCATTTCCACAGCAATGTTTGACAGATTTGTAGGTTTCCTTTAAAAAATACATATTTTCTATCCACCTTGCATTTGCAGGTTAAGTCGAGCCACGAACAACAGTGGGACACATACTTGTCACTTGAATACGCAAGGACGTGCGCTGCTTAACAGCCGCTATTTATTATGTGATTTTGTTGTTTTATGTTTAGCGTAACGAAGCATGGAGACAAATATGAACGCCACATGTTTTTTTCATACAACATAGTAGTAATTATGGAATACCACATTTTCTATCTGAAACAAGATAGTCTTCGAAAAATTCTGAAAATTTCACTGGAAAATGGATTAAACCGAAAGGCCCTAGATTCACTGCGACTAGTATGGAATGACGGTCGAATTATCAGCTAGCTACACTTTTCATTTTATTTCATTTCATTTATTGAAGTCTTGTAATTTAAAGCCTTTTAGCCAATATTAAGCAAATTACAAAATGCATAAAATAAATACTACTGAAATTGAAAAACAAAAACAAAATATAACTTAGAATATAACATCAAATTACTTATATAAAGCTAAAATGAAAGTGCACTAAAAATAGGCGAAACGGAGGGAAACAAAAATAATGAAAACAAATTAAATATTGAATTCAATCAATTTCATAACCAAAACATTTCATTTATTTGATTTCATAATGTAAAACAAACCCTAGAGCATGCTTTGATTACGCCTAATGTATTATATTGCTTTGAAATCTGTTAAGTGACACTACATTTGACAAATTGTCATGGACTTTTTATAATTATTTTGGATCTTCGAAGCGTTAGTCAAAATACGGAGAGCTATGGTTCTGTTAAAGCGTTACAATAAGTTGATTTTAATGTGTTTGATTACATGTCTCCAAATAGTACCAAAATATTGAACAATTGAGGTGGACCTATCTATGTTTGCAATTTTTAGCGCAATTGTTACTTTTTTATTGGGCATGATAAACTTTAACTTGCATATTATTTGTTTTTTGGCTTATACTTTTACATTTTTGTAGTTGGGGAGTCAGCAAGTTTGAAGTTGTACTTCTTGTTAATATTCTATATACATATATAATAATATATATAAATAAGTAGATTGAGTAATGAATCTTCAGGATATTATAGAACAAGTAACATATCGTATCTTTGCTTTTGTATTACATAATAAATTACAAATAAATAAATCAATAAAAAGCAAATCATTTATTATGATTTCGCGGATGTTACAAAAATATACCATCGTATAAATGAGGCGTAATAATTAGCGGAATTTTAATAATGAAAATAATGACTTAAAAAATTGCCCTATTATGAAATGTTTTCATATGAGCTCCTTCACAATAAAACATGGGGTATAAAACTGGAAAGATTCTAAGACTGGTAGATAACAAAATGAGCAAAAAGGGAGCCTATGATCGGTATCGTAGCAAGCAGAATCTGCTGGGTTTAGAACATACATAATTAAAATCCATTGCCGAAATCTAACTAAACTGTTCAGGTAAAAAAAATTAGATCTTCGACTCTTTCGATTTGCCAACATTATAGAAAACCCTAGACCACTGATCAAAATCGTTAGAATTGTCCGTCGGCCCGAATAGAAGTTTCCTTTTCCTTGCCCACTTTTTTTAATTAGGTCCGATTCATAAAAGAAGTTAGGTCAAAAAATCGAAAATCTGTAGTTGCCCACGAATTGATTGACTATATAACTGAAGAATTAACGTTGTTGATTAGATGCACCGATTAGCCTTCCAATGATGTACATACTTACAATTCAAAATAAGGAACATGGGCCATGTTCATGTTTTGACGTTTATAGATTGGTAAGTTTGGGCTTTGTCTGTTCTTATCCAGACAATATCGGCTAAGTAAATTTTTTTTTGACTCGTGCGCGATAGAGTGGATTTTTAAGCAAAATGCAAATAACCACGATTTGTATGGAAACTCCCACACTAACATTAAAACCATCAAAATCAGCAGATAATGCAACTTCAACTTGCGATGATAGCTTCGACAAAGAGCTTAATGTATGGCCTTTCGTGATATTTAAGTCGGTCGTTCAAATTGTACATAACTTCACTTAGCATTCTGCTTAGCGTACAAAAAAGGTACCACTATGTCATCCGTGATTTGGGCAATTTCGGAACGGGTGAGCAGATATACAAATAGTATAAAAATTGTTTGGTTGGCACAAAAAAAGAAAACATTAGGCTCATGTCAATAATGAAAAAAGAACATTGGAAAATCATTTATCGCAAATTAATTGAAACACATAAAAGGCTGCAGCAGTTGATAAGAATTAGATTCAATTAAATCTTGAACAGCTCGGAAATTATTTAGCTGGTCTAACCACTATTCGATGTGTTCTGTAATGGCATGCTCTGCTACCATTCAAGAGCAACAGAAAGGTGTTGCTCGGGAGAATTTATATGTTATCTTCATCTCGTTTCGATTCTATTGAGGCTTTTGTGTCATATTTTATCACTCGTCCGACCGTCTGCCCATTCTTGGTGCAATAGGCATTCTAGCTTCACCACTGCCACTTTATCAGAAGCACTTGCATTGTATATAGAAATATTTAACTCCTAGACGTAATGTAATGCACATCATTGCATCAGTTTTCTTGCAAATCTTAATTTTCTTTTTTCACATAACTTTACCCATAAATGACGCGCCAAAAGGAGAAAATATTTTTCAGCACGATTGGCTCTCGTTACTGCATCAAAAAGAGAAGAAGAATGTAAACAATTCTTCGTTGGTGCGCGTTGCCATTAAAATTACCTCGAGAACTTTTTATCAATTCAACTGATCAGTCGTCGAAATCACATTTTCACGGGAGTAATTGATCTGCTGGGTTTAGAATTTCTTCGCATAACACACTGCAGGATTTTAATTATTCTAAAATTTATTAGTGTTTTGTTGGGGACAAATATATATATATTTTTGTTGCACTTATTCGTTTTGACAGGAGTAGAAAACTACGGAGACGGCAACGACGGAGATAACCACGAAGATACCACCACGACTCACAACTGTATGAACGGCGTTACCACAAGGGAAAAATATTTAACACTAGTCCGTATGGCCGCTACTGTACGAATGCTAGAACAAAACTTAACGAAACTCATCGGTAGTAGCCACAGCGAGCACCACCATCTCAATTAACTAACGAAACAACCGACATGAAGCTGCCGATGATGAAAAGACGGCGGCAAGGAACGAATAGAAAAACAACAACAAGAAAGTGTCAGGGATGTCAAAATGATGTTTGTGTACTCTTTTAGGATTGTATACTTTAAAATAGGGAAGAAATAGAGCGACACATCTGATTCTAATATATACTTAACCCTCGAATGACAGTCATGCAGTTAGCTGCGCAAATACATTACATTACATTCCTTGAACAGATAAGTCAATTTTAGTCCCTTGTTCGGCAGTTTAATAATCGCAGCATGCGACACCACTGGCCTAAATACGCCATCCACTTCGTACCGTAATATTCACTAAAATAATACAACACATTTGTATCACGATACATACTTAAATACATAGGGCGATCATAAAGCTTTTAATACTTCTTAACATTTAGTCCTTTTTCTCCCAGACTATAAATCGTTTACTACAAATTTGCAATATTATATTTTACCGACGTCTTCCAAAATAATCAGATTAGGGGCAAAATTCCCATCCGAAAGTCTGGTTTTATATGGTAATTATTTTACAAAAACAGTCTTCTATGTGAAAAGTGTGTTTCAAACACATTTCTTTTGTCCAAAAGACACGTTTTCGAACATTCTTTAAACGAAAGTGTTTGAATCTTCGAGTGAAAAATTATATATATAAACCACCCATAGGTGGTGAAAGCTCCATGTAGTAATCTAATTTTAATCCAAAATTGTCTGATTATTTCGTGCCATCAAATGATCACCCTTTAAGAAGAGATATATGAGAAACATTTTAAGCGGGAAAAAAAACAAGGAACAGATCCAAATAAAATAAAAAAAAAAAGCACACACAAAGTAAAACAAAAAAAAAAAAAAATAGAATTATAGTACATAAACCAGATACATTTCCATTTGCATATCTTCTGACCATTTTAATTGCAACCACATAATTTAAATAAGAGCTACGTTTATTAATTTAAGAGCACCCTCAGGCTTGTTCCGTCTAAAAACCAATATATATATATATATACATATATATATATATTTTTTTTTTCAATTAAGTCAATTTATTTCGTTCACACATTTACTTGTTTCTTAATTATTAAAATAACGCTGAAACATCCACGCTTCTAGTGCTAATATTTAGTACACTATTTAGTACCTTCTTTTAAATCGTTTTCATCCCTGACAAGAAATAAAATCCATGACAAAATATGGTTGGCTGGTGGTGGTGGTTGGTTCTGAAGTCCGTCTCTTTTCGTTAATTTTTTTTTTGTCTTGTTAATAAATTCAACAATTATTCTATTTATTTATTATTTTCTTACACAATGCTTTGCTAATTCATTTCATATCAATACAAATTAACAGTGCAATTATTGCAATATTCCGTTGGGAAATCAACAATCTTCACAACAACTGATAATTTGTTTTCTCACAATTTCTTCTTCGCTTCCCAAAAAAGGTGACGGTTATTATAATTTTTTGCAATCCCCAAGCAACACTGTACACAGCACACAAAACTTATGTTAACAATTTTCACACACTAAAAAATCCAACCGTTTTTAACGTAATTTCGTTAAGTTTATTTGCATCAACGCACGCACGCACACACATTTTCGTCAACACAATGCTCTCATCCCTTTTGCTCTTACAGTACTTTGCGTTACCTATCATTGGCGGCAAGAGAGAGCACACACTACATGTCGACGAGCCAGCTACAAAATATTTCTTCGTTGTATTCAAAATGGCTGACTCTGTGAGAGGTTATTCGTTGTCTACTTTTGACTGCAGCTTCGTTGTGTTTGTTCTCCTCGCCTTCGTTGTTGGGGGAAAAAAATTAACGTGATTACTACTACGCTTTTTCTTATGACGTGCCGCTTCTATTTTGTATTGATGCGGTTTGTTCACTTTTGGTTCGCCGGGTTCTCTACACACTATTTAGATTCTTTGACCAAGATTTTGTTATTGGGTGACTATAATACCTTTTCAAATGGCTTTGTACAAAGTTCCATTGATTTTTTTGTGTAGATCGAATGGCGAGACATGTGTTTTTATATGCGAAAGATTGGAATTTTCAGTCGAAACGCGTGTCTTTCCGTTGAATGCGCGATAATGACTGACTGGTGTTGTAATGAATTGAATGGCGGGTTTTGGTTTGCTCACTGGTGAGCCGATTCGCACTATTATTCGTCTCAACGAACAGCGTGTGTGGGCATTTATCAATATGTAACTTGTATTTAGAAGTAATTCAAGTACGAAACGGTCTTAGTAATCTTTACTTTGTATTTTATATTTAATGGAATGAAGGGAGTTTTGACCTATAGTAAAGAAATGAAAAGAATGTTATCTGCACGTTGTCCTTCAGTTTGTGCCGTATTTAACAAACATGTTCGAAACAGAGGTGTTGTGCACTTATCCCTCAAATTACGCAAATAAGATCTCACGCAGTATAGCACTCTATAGGAGAATATAAAATTACATATTACATCTGAATTTATTTTCTTTTTTTAAACAATTTGGTGTTTTGAAAAAAGAAGAAAAAAATCGTTTTCTTAAACTTTACCGCTTTTCAATGAAAATTTAACAAATTTTTAAATAAAAACAATTTTTTTTCGAAATCAATATTTTTGGGTGCATTTTTGTTCCCAAAATATACGAAAAAAATATAACCAATTAGAAAACGTGGTTTAAAAGAAAAAATTAAAATGTTTAATAAATAAATACGTATTGCTTTTTATTTGTAAACTAGCTGACCCAGCAAACGTTGTTTTGCCTTCAAAATGTTAATGTGGTAAAAAAATTAATTTCAAAAATCTCATCTCCAACGCCATCTATCACTTCAAATAAAACCTTTTAAACCTTCCGGAATACTCTACCAATAAATTAAGACCAAAATGAGCCAAATCGGTCCAACCGTTCTCGAGCTTTAGCGAGACTAACGCACAGCAATTGATTTTTATATATATAGATTTGTTCTGAAAATAATTTCGATTTAATTTTCTATAAGTGAAAACTTATTCGGAACAAAAAGAACGCTGCAGAGAAATTTGAAAAAATTGGACGATTTAAAACATTTTTAATTTTAAATTATTTTTATTTAGGATTGCAATTTTAAGCCTTAAGGCCTATCAACACCCACCATATTGAACCATACATTGATAGAAGTTTAACATGAGTTATAATGCTTAAATCTATTTCCTGGCAAAAGATTATGAACGTGGATTGCCAGTGAAAAACAAAAGCAAGTATTTTCAAAGAGAATCAAAATTCCAGTGCTGACGTTTGAGAGACTCCGTTTATCGTCTACACAGGAGGTACCAAAATAGACCTCTACAGTTCCAGATACATATAAATTGGTTCGATTTCTACCTAGCAAATGTCTTTAAACCGGGTAATCATAAAATAAAGCTCAATAGAACCAATTTTATACGTCATAGGGCCCACGGCGGTGTCGGCAATTTTGATTTTAGCTTTCGGCATCTATTGTCGGCAGTTTAGTTTTTGAGGATGTTTAAGTGCAATTCAGCAATTTGTTTTCGCAAAAATTTAAGTTGTAATGGCAGTATCTTCCTAAATTTCCATCGTCATTGGAGGACCCTTTTGGACATTTGCCCCATTTTGAGATTACTTTTATTTGTTCGCAGGCGCAACCACTGCCAGCCAATCCAATTGTACTAGAAATGGTACAACCAACTTCCCCTCATCCCTGTTGGTCACTATGGACAACAACAAATCTAAATATGTAAACACAAAACTGGACATTGATTTTCATTTAGAGGAAAAACCGGAAGAAGTGGCAAATTTTCCTCGAAAAAATGGAAAAATAATCAAAATTTCCAGTACATTTGATAGAAAAGAACTCCACTGAGCAGAATAAAATGCGGGGGATACTAAAATGGATAGATAAAGTGGAGTTTCCCAATGTAAAGGATGAAGATATCAGGTAATGAAAAACAAAAAAAAAAAAAAAAATTGAAAACGAAAACAATTCAGGATGTAGACGTAATGACCTAGTTTTATTTTAATGAAAATTATTGTACATTATTGTACATTTTTGCAGTGTCCACAGTGTATGTTATAATCCTGATGGCAGCCAACTGATAGTAGCCGCTAGGGAGCGAGTTTTAGTCTACAATCCTCAAGATGGTACACTTTTGAATACTTTGAAGGCTCATAAGGATGTAGTTAATTGTGTGGCCTACGCTAGGGATGGCAAAAAGTTTGCTAGCGGTGCTGCGGACAAAACCGTTATCGTGTGGTCACCACAATTGGAGGGTTTACTAAAATATTCGTAAGTAGTTCAAGCAGTTCTTTTATGTCGAATAAATGCAAAAGCCAGTTTTCCGCATTTGAATATTTGTAATATATATATATTCTTACTTTTTTAAATTTTTTATTATGAAATGAAAAATGGGCAAGTGTTAACAATAATAGAGTGATCCACAATTATTTATTGCCTACATTAAAGTTGAGGTTACTTGCGTCTTTTAGACATATGGACCACATATTACCGCAATGCTGCGAATTACTCTTACAGATGCTTTAGAACATTGTACGGTTCCTAAAGACATGACAAATGTGCGGTCTTTCTGCAAACAATCAGATATGACAAGGACTACTTATATTTGAAGCAATTTAACAGCAGTCACTAGCGAGACTCGCACCCCACAAAGCAAACATCAACAACCATACGCATTTTAACAAGGGTTTGAAATCGATCATTTGCCCTCGCTCTAACGTTTGTAGAATAAAGTGAAAGAGCACAAGCACTCAAAATGCCCGCGAGCATAATCTACCGACCGTCACAACACACAAGAGTGCACCTGAAGTCGGCAAATTAACGTTTACTGCAAACGGGCACAACCGAACAAATGCCCGCAAATTCTTCAAAGTGAAGGGGAATTTTGTTTGAATTATCCTTTAAGGAGTGCAATGAGTAAGGGAGGTTTTATAGAAGCCTAAGTATTGCTCGCTTCTTGTTTGAATAATGCATATAGTTTGGTCTTAGAATGATTTTATATTTTTTTATAGAAGAATGTTAATATTAAATTTATTTAAATGTATCTAGTATGTTTATACACACATACATTTAAATCGATTTAAGGAATGTCAGGAATGTATTGCCGTTTTTTAGATAAATAGATACATAGTGGAAAATTGTGGTAGAAGCAACAATAAAAGGCTAGAAACAACATGTTTCCTTGCAAATATAAATTCTTATTTGCATTTTTCATATACATATATATTTGCCGAAATACTTCTTAAATAACATTATCTTAGTATCAGATTTTTCAACTTCATTCAATGGACATAATCTTAAAACTTGATATACAGGTACGAAAGCAAATTCTACTGTTGTTTTCAATTTCTGCAATTAAAGGGTGTTGACAAAATTTCCAGAACAGCGATGAATAGACCGCCTTGTAAGCGTTCCATAGCAATTAAATCTGTTTTATGTAATGTTCCAATTATTTCGCCGAAGACTACCAAATCAACAGTATTAAGCAAACTATATATATATATATACAGGGTTGCCCATATTCG